>DWNY01003016.1:0-10397 GCA_018250635.1 Telegonus apastus
AGCTAGTAATAAATAAAGAGAGTAAATGGTTAAGTTTTTCTTATTTTAAAATTTAAAAAGACATCCTAAGTATTATAAAGTATTATAAATTGTTTGTTTGTAACGCCTTCACATCTTAACTACTCAACCGATCGTTATGAAATTTTACAAATACATAGCCAGGGGTCCATAAAAGGATATAGAGTACATTTCATCGTGATAAAAATACGAGTAGTACTTTTTTCTGGATAGAAAATAACTATTATGTCTACAAGACTTAATTTTTTTTCGCTAGATACTACAATAGGTACATACCAATTGCTGTGCTACTGCCCTGAGCACTAAATTGAAATGCCTCGAATAAGTATGTCTCCCTTCAGACCTTCAGTGACCGCTTCGCCAAATACGAGTAGGTCATCATTGTATTCGTAGATCGCTGTCGTACATTTTCGAGGGAGGCATTTCATAAAACGAGCGCTATAAACAGAATCAGCTGTAAATGACATCAACCTTATCACACAAGTGTCGACACACGCTTATAGTCTAAGTTTGTTTACTTATCTCAAGAGACAACTTCGCTCCTAGAGAACTTCTAAACTAGCCAGAACGCACTGAACTCGCAAATTGATCTGAACTTTGTTGTCGTGAAGTCCTATGAAGTTTATTTAGTGCACGAACTATAATATGGGGATTTTAAGATTGCATTCCATTTTTAACTTAAATGTGTATACTTTTTACAGGATTTTACTGCGTACACGGTATAAGGTAAAAGGAGATACGTTTCGACTGGGGAGGTAACTATTCCTAGCGTAAAGGATTTTTTGTGAATGGACGGAGTTGCTGGCTCACGTCTATGGGACGCGACCATCTTAATCCTTATGAGTAACAACGCATCTGTGATTGACTTTACATAATACCCCTGTAAAGTTAAATGTCACGTAATGTGACGTAACGCGTAACGCGTGTCACGCAACGCTCTTTCCAATAAAAGATTGAGTATCTTTAGATTTCCTTCGATACCAAAAAAGGTGGAGATTCTACACTGCAGACAAACATAACACAAGAAAGATACATAACAATACCCAGACTCAAAACACTAATTCTCAGAAAAAAATCCAGACTCATTAGTTAAATGTCTACCTGACCGAGGATTGAATCCAAACTCGCATGTCAGATTGGCAGTAACCTTTTCACTATCAATGAAATAACTTACTCGACACAAATGGTATTAAACTATTCAAAATAGAATCAAATGTTATGCACCACTAAAATCTACTACATGTACCAACAACTGTATAGTCATAAAAAAGCAATAATAAAAACTATAAAAACTCAGTGGAATACCTGCTACATCACTACAAGAAGTCGTTAAAGCGCCCAAGGTTCATCCCAATAAAAAGTTCCTCCATCAAACATCCATCCATTTGTTTTACGAGAAGACGTAGGAACATCAAAATACTCACTGCGGTCTGAATGAAGAAATTACGAATATTGGGAAGTGATACTGGATTAGAGATCTCTCTTAAGGCGAAATCGAAGTCGTAAGTATTATAAGTCTTTGTTAGCCAAAACTACATATCTTCATAAAAAAGTAGTTCGATATATATATTGTAAAATCTTCTACGTGAAAATTAATACTCACGTCAAAATCAGTTCAGCCGTTATAGAAATTAGCCCGAAGAATGCAGAATTTTAAAGAAAGGTATTTTGGTTAGGCGGGTTGCATATGATCATTTTATGTCTACCTATCTGACTGATTCCTTGTTTGTTTGTTTATTTATTTTTTGTGTTTTCGTTCGATTTGTTTGGTTAGTTTAATCATACTTTGGGTTTCGTATTTAAAATATCAAAAGCATGAATTGGTGATCAATTTCAGAAGCCGATGACAGTGACAGATCGTCCATTACTTTTCCTTAAATATTTACTTTTCCTTCAACAGAAACTAAGATTTAGGCATAGAGATACTATGTACTAAAGTATAGTATCTAGTATCTAGTGATAAGACTGCATACCACTGTTGTGTCCCGTTCAACTGCGGCAGCTGTGCCGCTTGCATCATATGATAACATGCACACCCCTTTGCAGCAAATGAAGCGCTTCATTTTGAATGATACGTTAGACGCTATTACTATTATTCAGCGCTTCAGCGATTTTAAGTTATAAATTTCAAAAAGGAACGGGACTTATATTTGAAGTAGCTTCTCTGTACTAGATTCGCACATTTAGTACATACTATCGATAGATTTAGTATGGTAACAACCACCAAAAAATCCTTTCTGAAGTCACCTTCACAAACAAGACGCAATAGAGCCTAATAAGATTAGTAGCAGATTGTTTATCCAATTCTGGAGCTTTGAAGATTATCCCGCGAAAGAACTTTTCTATTTTGCCATTTATTATGCTTACAAAGTTGTGATTTACGTAATGGTCCATTAAAATTCTGTTTTTATTAATAAAGTAGGTACAATTTTGGAGATACAATAGATGAAAAGTTCGCTCATTTTTATCCTAAACCTACTCCTATATCATAAACTCTATTAAAAAGTTTAAAAGCATTGATCATCATGAAAAAACTAAGGTTTCTTATTAGAATCTTTGTCGGTTATAGAACTCATTTTAATTTGACTGGTGCTCATCGGTATGAAGGCGACGCCGAATTATGAGGAAAAAAATCTCGTGATCACAACAAAAAATTGACAGACAAAAAATAACTATTCGCTAAAGCACCTACTCTACCTGGTCTATTAAGAAAAATGTGTATGTATTTCTGGCAATTTGACAAAATAAGGGTGTTAATTTTACCCCCATAAAAATATCTCCAATATATTTTTAAATTACAGATTTTATAATACTAGCTGACCCTCGCGGTTTCACCCGCGTTAAAGAAGTAAAAAAGCATACATTAATATGTGCCTAATAGCAACTGACATTAACGCCCGCAATGGCAGCTGTATGCGCGTGTAGCGCACGCTAATGCTTTTTCCAAAATTAAAGTAACCTAAAATACGCCTTAGACCTTCAGCTATCTTCTAGTGAAAGTCCCGTCAAAATCGGTATAGCCGTTTAGAAGTTTACTTCAGCCGAACAGACAGACGGACAATTTTTTTTTTAATTGTATTATTGTTATAGGTACCGTGTGTACTTTCATATACATGTACATTACAAACAAACACTTCAATTTTTTTTATTTGTATAGATACAGCTACTCACTGACATCCATATTGTCGTTTATAATGTTGTGGAGTGGAGTCTTGAGTGATAAAACATTTTTCAGAGGTACGCACTATAATTTTCAATAAATGAGATCCACCTATTACAGCTAAATTAAACCACATCTAGTTAAATAACTAAATCTAAAATAAGATACGTATTCAAATATAGTTTTCTAGGTATTTCAATAATCCTTTACATAAGTTCAGATAAAAATAAATAGACTAAGCTTTAAGTAAATGTTGAAGTGTATCAAATTATGCCATTTCAGTAACCGATAGATAGGTACTTAGATACACATTCAAGTCAATTGCGTTCAACACGAAACAGAATTTGGAATGATCGTTACGTCGGTTTACGATGCTAAACGTTTGAAATTTAGTATAGCAGTCATTAACAAAGTGCAATAAAAAGATTACGCTAGAAACATAAATGAGATTATGACCATTGTTACAGGTTCACCATTCTGTTAAGAAAAATAACATAAGAAAACCTGCACAAATGAGAGGTTATTTAAAAACTATCTGATCCCCGCGGTTTCACCTGCATCGGTTTCACCCGCATTGGTTTCACCCGCATTGGTTTCACCCACGTTAAAAAAGTAAAAAAACATACATTGATATCTGCTCGCAACTGATATTTACGCCCGAGATGGTGGCCGCAAATGCGTGGAGCGCGCTAAGGCTTTTTCAAAAATTGAAATAGACTATGTTACTCCTTAAGTCTTTAGCTATCTTCCAGTGAAAGTTCCTTCAAAATCAGTCCAACCGTTTAGAAGATTACTTTAACCAAACATACAGACAGACAGACAGACAGACCGAAGGACAGACGAAAAAAAATTATAATTGTATTTTTGTTATAGGTACCGTGTAAACATTCATATGCATTTAGTAAAAAATTGTAATTTTGACATTGCAACCAGACACTTCAATTTTATCTATTTGTATCTAAAAGCAAAATAGTTTACATTTGTTTAGCTCATTGCGTAAAAATAACAAATTTAGTGCGTGCAAGGTGTATGTTAAATGTTTTGGACCACGCATCCTGTATACGAAAATAGTCGCCATTCATCATCAGTCATACTCAATTTGATCGTTCTTACTCAACTTAGTCGTCTGGATTTTGATTTGACCTATGTAAAGCTGGTCTCTTCATACTTTTTCATCCATTTAAAAATTACGCACAAAATTGCACATCATTTCAATTACACTACGCACTATATCTGCAATTACACAATAAGCTAAGCAAATATTACTTTTAGGTCATATTCTATAGCATTATCTTAACAGGAAGGTAGTAGAACCCTATGTGGATCGATTCCGGCGGCACTACCGCCACCCCTACATATTTCTGCTTTAGGACAGCAGTGTTAAGCGCTGCTGTATTCTGGTTTCAATAGTGTGGTAAGAGAGACATACTTAGTCGAAGCGTTCTAACTTAATCCTCAGGGGTAGTAACGAATTTCTGACTAATCTTGTTAGGACTGTGATATTTTCTGGGGTTGATTACAGATGTCCATGGGCAGCAGTGGCCACTTACCATCAGGTGGGCTGTATGCTCGTTTGCTACTTCCATAACAAAAGCAAAAAAATAATGAACTTCTAGTCGAAGTTTTAATTCTACTCCAATATATTTGTAGTCACATGTTCCACGAGGCTTTGTCTATATTTCTTCGGTCTGAGCCGTTAAGTACATCTCGTGGAACTCATCTAACCCACCTGCCCAGCGGTCCCTGCCTTGCGCTATTCAATCCGCGACCATTCAACGGCTCATTTAGTACCACAGATAATAAACTAAAGAACTTTCAGTACGTCTTTCTATTATTATTTTTTTTTTTTTTACGAAAGTCGACATATTTTTTTTACATTTTTTATTCATACAGAAATAACCAACCCAAAAAAGAAATAAAATTTTCGTCTCAAATAGAAATAATTCGATTGTCTTTAACGAACTGAAGCCTTATAGAACACTACGAACTGAAATAAACAAACAGTTGTAAACTGTTGTTAGGACTGTGTTGTACGTCTCGCTAGCTATTGACCTAAGGAGTATGCTGAGACACCTTACCATGAGCGTCGCAAGGATTACCTACCTTTTGTAGTTTTTTAAACTATCATTGTTATGTTTGTTATTTTTAGTTTTTTTTTTCATATTATTACATTGTCATCGGTCCTTAATAAGTAGGTATGCAAAGTTTCAAATTAATCAGAGGTTTCAAAGTCGGTCAAAATCATGAAAGTTTCCTTTTCAAACGTAGATAGACACGAGCCAAGCTAATAAAATCGTTTTAAAAATAATCCATCCATCAGCCTTTTAGGGTCCACTGCTGGACATAAGCCTCCCCTAAGCGGCGCACTCCGACCGGTCCTGTGCCGTCTCAATCCAGCGGTTTCCCGCTGCCTTCTTCAGGTCATCAGTCCACCTGGTTGGGGAGCGACATGTGCTCCTTTTTGTGAAAAATAATATATTTAGGTATTATTATGCAGCACCTAGCTATTATTAATAATATATATTTATATTGTGCAAATCAAATGTACAACCTCTGAACCAACTTACTCTACAACAAAACGCTGACTTTACCGTACCTTCCGTGTTTGTCTTCCATTCAATCCGTTTATATAACGTCCGAGCGATTCCTGATTGAACGAACGTGTATTTAACACGGAATCATTCCGGACAATACAGTCCAGATCGGACCAATGCCAGAGAATTTGTACGCAAATGGTATTGGACTAATGTCTCTAATTAGCCCCGGTTTGTGTTTCGGTAATTGTATTGACCGAAATACGGTATATTTCTGTATTCTACCTGTGTACGCATTGATGCCTATTTGTGCTTTGGTTGTTTGGAGAAATTAACCTAATTGTGGACTTGACACGTTTGTAGATAACTAATACCTACCTAGTTATGTTATCGTTTTTGAACTGTGATAATTACGTTCAAATTCCAACCGTAAATGTTTAGTAGGTATAGACATTTTATATTTTTATAGCAAAATTGTAAAGTACAAAATGGTAAACTTGGTGTACCTATATGATTTTTGACTAATATTATTGCGGAATTGATACATTTTAATATTTTAAGATGTAACGGGTACTCACGATACGTTTCTTAATTTTGCCGATATTTCGACCCAGTTACATGGATCGTGGTCACGGCGAAACTGCGGTGGCGAGGAGAAACCGTAGACAAGTACTAGTGATAGATTAATCTATCTACCCTACGTCTACTTCGTTTTTCTTTTTTAGGTTCCATATCACGACACACAACACTAACTGTATCCGTACGCAAAGAAACGTATCGTGAGTACACGTTACATCTTAAAATATTAAAATTGGTGTACCTAATTATGAATTTTTAAAGGAACCCAAGGTGGTACGTCTTCGGCGGCACCACCGCCACATGTATTTTTGTCTAATAGCAGCAGTGTTAACCGCTGCTGTGTTCTGGCTTAAAGGGTATGGTAAGGGAAACACTCATACGAGGCGTTCCAACTTAATCCTCAAGGATAGTAACGCATTTGTGACTAAGATATATCGTGTACGTACTGAGAATAATTTTAATAATATATATAATAATAATATATGCGCAAGGCACCTAAAAGTACTAAAAGATTGATGTAGAACGTCTGCTTGAAAAGATTTAATTCATATTGCGTCAAAATACACTCCATTTTCTTAAGAAACGCAATAAATGACTTAATTTACTGCGAAGAGGTTATTTATAAATCACCCAGCGCAAGATTAATAAAAACGAAGAGCCGCAAACTTTGAGAAAATCCGCGGAATTTTTTAAAACAATTTCGCTGTCAAACCGCTAACAAAGTCGGCGAGGAAAACAAACTTTTGTATTGCTCCTGAATAAAATACGAACTCGTTCAACCCGGGCGCAACAATATGTGATACTCATTTAAAATTACCTCCTTTCTAGCAGTTTCAATAAGATTTTCATTTGAAAACAATTTAAACTATGCTGCCATAGGTAGGAACACTACCTTAGGTAGGTAATATAATTAAGTATTACAGCTACTTGCTGTAGGTACAAGGGAGGTATAATCTATGGATTATATAACCATACGAGCTGATCCCTGCGGTTTCACCCGTGCTAAGGAAGTAAAGAGGCATAAGTTAATATCTGCCTTATAGCAACTAACATTAACGCCTGCGACGACGGCCGCATGAGCGTGGAACGCGCGCTATTGCATTTCTTAAATAAAGCAACCCAAGTTACGCCTTAAACCTTCAGTTATCTTTCAATGAAAGTCCCGTCAATATCGGTTCAGCCGTTTAAAAGATTACCTCAACTAAACAGACTGACAGACGGACAGAATGACAGACAGACAAAAAAAAATTCATTTTTGTTATAGGTACCGTGGATACTTTCATATGCATTAAGTAAAAAATGTTATATTGACATTACAAACAGACACTTCAATTTTATTCATCTGTATAGATATAGATAGATTGTACCGGGAAAATTGAGTATTTTATTAAATTCTATCAGAAAATTTCGATTCGTAGAATACGTAATTAATTATATTGCTATGTAAATCATAGGTATCAGATCACGAAAACAATTTCAAAGTATGAAACAATACTATAAGCGATTAGGTTCGTTTTATTTGTATAACTATCCGCTTAAAATTAACGTTCTTACGTAAATAAAGAATTGCAAAATTAATAAGTTGTCCGAGTAAAATGTACCCGAAACGGAACGCAATTTAACTTACTCACTGACAACTTGACAGATGTCACCGACTGACTTATTTTTCTGGACTAAAATAAAACGTCATTCGATTTATTACAATGAATTATTGAATTTTAATCTATCGTGTTTATACTTAAATACGTAGTGCCAATTTAAATTAATTGTACAGTTTTTCGTATTAATATAGTGACATCTACACATAGTTTGTTTTGACTAATAGAATTATTTTCGTTGCAAAATAAATAGCATAGTATTCAGTGCACAATGGATTATGTTACTACGCTAAAGATTCTTGTAATCGGCGAGAGTGGTGTTGGCAAATCAAGGTAAGACTACAATATTCATTAATGTTGTGAAATTGTCCAGTCATAAGCTTACACATACCCCAACTGTCATTATACGTATACACGACGATTCAAGTACACAGAATATAAAATTAGGATAGACTAAGCGATTCAAACAACAAACAACCTTCACATACCTACATATACCTATATATAGTAGTGGAGACAGCCTAAAATGTATCCATCGTAAAAAAAGAAACCAATTGAGGTTACCTATCTGTATATATTAGACAAAGATAAGTATAGGTCTCTCATCTTCCCAATCTTTATTAATTGCTGGACACTCACAGGCCTGCCTATGGCTCCCCTACTCTATGTATAATAACTCGACAAATACAAACATGTAAATTGTAAACAGGTTATCCAAAGCTTACAAAACTAAACATACAGGATAGACATGTCATTTTATTCTTTTTTATACTTTTATGATCCAAAGTTCTCTTTTTTTACTCTCTTAAACACTGTAAATAAAGCTAGAATCAAATATGATTGTATGTTTTTTGTATTGCAATCATCATTGTTTGTTTTTAAAACAACACAAGGAACTGGCCGGTTACATCAGTTTTTTATCTGTACATGAGCAATAATTAATTTCCTTTTTTACTATTACATTGAAGTATCACATAAGTAAACAGTCCACCTGATGTCCATGGGCGCCAGTGACAACTTACTATCCATAGGTACCTTCATCACCCCAGAAAAAATCTTAGTTCTATCTGAGATGTCTACAGTAGTTGCTACTAGTGATGTTATGGAACTCCGTAACTGAAAGTATCAGATATTCAAAATAAAAATCTATACAAAAACATAACCTCATTCCATATAAATATTTCAATTCATTTCTCATAGGTGTGGAGTTGAAATATAACACAATATTACTGGTATTTTACCCATCAGTACCGACACAGTGTAAGTTTCTTAATTGCAAACAATTAGGTAATTTCTTTGTTTTACTTTATTTTTCATTAACTACTCCTTAAAAACATCTATCAAAAATTTAAACTATTGGATAGTGAACGTCGTAAACACCAGATGGTGAGATGAGATTATTGCTCATCTGGGTGTAGCCCGATGGGGCAGCGCGCTAAGAGGGTCCTGGTTGCATTCCTCCAGAGATCCCGGAGTCCTCTTTCCAGCGCTGATAATGGCCACCGGTTTACCGGGTTTTAGTGAGTAAGGATCTCACATAACCCAGTATCGCTCCCATGACAATGGGTACCTTTTGAAGGTTTCCCCCTCGAAAACAAAAAAAAAGTTATATATGTATCTTGTTCCTGCATAATAGCAATAGTATGAGAAATGATAAGCTGGTTGTGAAAGAAACTATATAAAAAAAAATAAGTTCCTACTATTACATTACTTTCGACTGGTCCTTACCATTTTATTAACAAGCTTTTATGTTAAATTTACAGCCATTTAAACTTGACATTTGTGTTTGTGGCAGACAAAATATTTTTCATCTATAAAATGTGTAACATGCAGAATCATGTCATCAAGTAGGATTTGTCTGTCACAATACATATAAGTGATCCTCATATCAGCAAATAAATAAAATTGATCAGAACGTTAAATAAACTTCTTTTTTAGTATCATCTTAGCGTTCACAACAGGGGATTACAATGCATCATTCCCGGCGACTATCGGAGTGGACTACAAATGCAAGGTGATGGAAGTGAACGGGCTCAAAGTGAAGCTGGGTATATGGGACACCGCTGGACAGGAGCGATATCGGACTCTGACTAATAGCTTCTACAGGTATATAAATAAAACAACCTATATTTTACCTTTATTTCCTAGCTCTTAAATGTTTTGACTTATATACAATAGCTATTTTAATAATATGCTACCTGATCCTCGCGGATTCACCTGCGTTAAAGATACATCTTTAAAAGGCATTGATACTCGCCTGCAACTGACATCAATGCGCGCTAAGGCATTTTTCAAAAATTAGAGTAGCCCAAGTTACGCATTAGACCTTTACCTATCTTCCAGTGAATTCTTCCAGTGATCAGTCCAGCCGTTTAAAAGATTATTTCATACAAACAGACAGACAAAAAAATTATAATTATACTATTGTTATAGGTACCGTGTATACTTTCATATGCGTTTAGTAAAATGTTGTTATTTTAACATTACACACAGACACTTCAATTTTAT
>DWNY01003017.1:0-10397 GCA_018250635.1 Telegonus apastus
GATTTTATTTTATGTTTCTTATGTAATATATTTATATATATTTAATTTATCTACCTCTTACAGTTTGATAGATAAACCGAAAAGCACAAACAAACAGAAAGCAGAGGCTTAGTAATATGGGTACGGCAATTTGGGCTCGGACATCTAAAAATTGCGGGGATTAATGTGGAATTCCGGTTAAGAGCTTATTTACATTTTTATAAAAAAGGGTGAACAATCCTGTGAAATTAATTGCGTGTGACAGACTAATGGCACTTTGAAGATGAAATAATATATGTAACCATATTTAGAAGCTTTGCACCTAAGTAAAAACATGTAGACGCCAATAAAATTCAAAATTAAATTTGGATAAGACTTTATAGTTTTACTTTTTATAGTTTTTACTTTTTATAATTAACTTACATTAGCTAAAATATCAGTAAATAAACCCGTACGAGTAACATTTTATAAACGGCGAGGGTAAGACGGTCCTAATTAATTAATCTCAACCCTCAGTCGCTTCGTACAATATCACGTGAACCACCAACTGAGTAAGTTGGGGATAATGTGATATTAATGTTATTCGCACTAATTTGCTGGCGGCCTCGGAATGAGGTCGCGCTAACTCCAAATTGTCTAAATAATTACCGAGCCGCCAGGAGACTATATTGCTAACACTAGTTTCAAGAACTCCCAAGTTTCGTAGTAAGGGTTACGCAGTAGGTACGTCTTTGTTCCGTTTGTAAATAATCACATATATTTATGAGCAAAAGATCGTAGGAAGAAATGCAGCACCAACTTTAAATTAACTGAACAATAAAATCGCTCAAGTTAAATAAATATTCTTACTAAGTTTCTGATAATCCTGTTGGATTTGTGTCTTGTATTGCATTAGTAACTTCATTAACAAGTTATGCGCGTTTATTTACACCCTGTTTTCATATCACGTGAATCGCTTAGTAAGGAAGGGATCATGTGATATTCATTTTATTCACACTTATTTGCTAGTGGCTTCGCAATGAGGTATAACTAAGTCCAAATTATCTTATAATTACCAGGGTTTGAAGCGACTGTTTTTATTGTTAGTTTATAAAACTTACAACCAATGAGCAATAAGGCTAGAAGTTGGTATAGAGCTAAAGATCTTCGTCTTTTCAATTAATTAGTAAATTATTATCATAATAATGGTGTGAAAATTACTATCCCCTGTGGAGGATCGAGTTTCACTATCTAGGTTTCAATACCTTTTATTAATTTTTGAATTAATTAGGAAGTGTATTAACTGCTTTTAAAAGAAGGATAAAATTGTAATTACAATTACCTACGAACTCATTAACTCTTCATAATAGTTAAAAGGTAAGTACCCACTTAATTGATTCAGGGAATTTGATGAAAATGAAAATTCAAAGCAGTGATAGCCTAATGACTAATACTCGGTCTGTCAATCAGGGTTTTGAGGTTCTAATCTAGGGCACGCGCAATTGATTTTTTGGAAGTTATGTACGTATTAGAAATTAATTATCACTGCATTAACGGTGCAGGAATTTTTCGTACATCTTTAACAGAGTGATAACATTCGTGAATCCAACACATATGTGAATAAGGTAGATGAGTGAAATTTAAGACGAAATTATTAAAAGTACTCCATCATTTTCATAATTTCGTTTTACTGAAATTCAATTGTGTAACACCGTTAGGTACTTTTTACGCTTCCAATAGCGTGAGTAAGTAAGCATTTTTAATTAAAACTCAAATTCCTTCTGACATGTCGTTAGTCCGTCCGTCAAACTTTAGTGTGTCCATAATAATAATAGCTACTATTCTAAGTACTTAACAGGTTATCATATATTATTATGGAGTCGTACTACCTACAATTTTGAAATTAAAAGTATCTACGTGATTTCTTAGAAGTACTAACCTTAGATCCTGGATCAATAATGCTTATCTTAGCTAATGCTATGCCCGTAAAACGACTGATACAATGTATTGTATACAATAACATTTATCAATAAATATTGGATCAAGAAATAATGCTTTTGCAATGCTAGGTAGTATCATGAACGCACGTTATATCTATAAAAAATTTTAGAGGTTAAAGAGCACCTATCGACTCTATATTAATTGTGACTGCAAAAATGGTGATTGAATCGTCTGATGATCGCATGAAGTTTATTAGAAGTTTCTATAGAATATGCACTTTTTAACTTATGATAAAATTATTATGATACTTACGACTTGACGTAGTTTATACTTACAGCTTTTTAGCTGCTAAGCAGCCTTTACAGTTTCTGCAGACCGGTTCATCACTTTCCTTGCTGTCAGCTTCGCATTTATGCTAAGTTCAAATTAGATGATGGAGAATTTTGCGAGTTTTCTTTCTACAAAAGCGTTGCTTCCTCTAAAGATTAAGTTGTAACGCCAGTAAAGTATGTTTCCTTAGTCACACTCTTCAAACAGCGTTAAGATTCGTAAAGTTAAGTACGCCGCACTTTGCACCGTGACATTATTTGTTCTGAAGTGAGATCTATGTTTAGTCTATGTTTAGTGTAGTTATCTATGTTTATTATGAAATTGCATGATAAATAGACAAACTTTTAGTGTATTGACCTAATTTTCTGTCGGTCTTTCAGTATTTTTATATAATAGAGCTCCTAGTATATCAATATGTTAATACTACAAGTAATGGAGCGCTTAATGGATTAACTCTGAATGCTTCCATACAAAATCACAGTAAATACCAGCCGAGCGAGGGATAACGTGATATTAATGTTATTCTCACTAATTTGCCCCAAAATGGGGTCACGCTAACTTCTAACTGTCCAAATATTACTTAAGTGTTGAATAATTTTAATATGTAGTGTTAAATAATATTTGAATAAAGGTTTAAATTTAAAAGTCTTAAAACATTGTCCATGCATTCATCCATTTGGAGGTGGTAGAACCATTTGTGGATCGACTTCGGTGGCACTATTTCTGTCTAATAGCAGTAGTGTTAAGCGCTGTTATGTTCTGGTCTAAAGGATATGGTAACGGAGATATAGTTAGCCGAGGCATTCCAACTTAGTCCTCAGCGATAGCAACGGATTTATAGTCAACTTCGGGTAGGAATCTGATCTTATGTGGGTTATGTGGGTTGATGACAATTATCCATAGACAGTGGCCACTTACCATCCGGTGAACAGCACGTTCGTTATTTCCAAATAAAAAAAAAACCGATCAGCCATGAGGTGCACTACTGGCCATTGGCCCTTGTTTGCGCTACTTCTACACATCCACACCCCACACTCCCACAGTCCTATGTCATCTTTATTCACCGGATTTATGCTGTCTTCTTTAGGTTATCGGTCCACCTTTTACCGGAACGTGGTAGTTATTTAGTGTAACTAAAATGAAGGAACTAAATGTAAATTCTTAATTGTGTCGAAAGTATATCAAATCCTTACTTTACCAGTGCAGAATACCTTTTTTATTATGAGTAAAGTGTGCCCTGCAATTGGACAATTTACAGGTTTATAGTAATGATGGTGAAAATCTATGTTGTATAGGATCCAAATTACGTGCAGCAAAAACTGCTTGAATACGTTTTTGTGTGTGTAGTAGTGTAATATATACAGTGAGTGGAACTGAAATACACCAGTTTGCACTGCTGCGACTTGCCCCTACTCCCTGATCAGGTGCTAAAGGTATCTTTAGAACTTATTATTTTCTTACAAATGAGCTAATTTGTTTATTTGACATTGTTTTTTATATATAAAATATCCAATATTATATTAATTACAATGTAGCCCAATATAAGACTAATCAGTAAGTAATTTGACGTTAACTTAAACTGCTAAACTATTAGGCAAAATTGAGATTGACTAACTACGAATTGTCTAGAGTTCTGGTTAGAGGTCTGTGTAATATTAAGCATCTGTGTATTAAAAATATGTTTATAAATTTATTTGATTATCTATTTGCTGGCTGTACCCTATTATAAATATAGATCTTCTCCAAACTCATTCAAGTGTAAATCACTATTTAGGTAGTAGGTAAGTATAATAAGATATGTTAAAATTAAATGTCAGTATAATTCAACTTACCGGTTTTAATTTTCTGAAATGTGTAAAAGGACTATGATAGTTGTTTCCATTTTGTTTTAAATACTTAACTATGTATTACATAACTTTAGAGTATTATATACCAAGGAATATTAAGGTTAAGCTATATTTTATTTATATCAATGTAGAATATTTGGCTATTATTAATTTAATTTACTGTGTATGTGAGAATATTACTTCAAAATAAAAATACGCAGTACTTGGATTTGACTTTGTTATAAATTAAAGGTTTACAAAAATTTAGGTGAATTAAGAATGACTATTTTTAATGATAAAGAAACAAGGATGGTAATTTGTCACATAAGTTTATTCCCAATCTTTGGACCCTATAATGCATTAAAACTAATAAAGACATAAATACAATATTGCCACAAATTAAAAGTTATCGAAATTAGGACTTCATAGCGATTCGCCCATTATTTAACTACGTCTTCTGTAAAACCAATTTTAAGAACAATACAATTACAAATATTCATCAGCTGTTTAAACTCGTTTTACAAGAGGACGTACTCAAAGCAGTAAGTCTACAAAGCAAGTTCAAAGCTCAACTTTCATTTAATAATTATATCTAATCTTGTTATCCTAAGCTAGACACCTATAATTTACTAAATGTAACGTTTAATATTACAAGAATATGATAAATAAAGAGGTTCGTACTAGTTTCTTAAAAACAGTGAACGGAACCCAAATCTTTGAAATATTGTCTGAAGATTGAAAAAGTTAGTGTAATTTTAAATTGAATACAGAAATATTTAAGAAGTTGTTGAGAGTTGTACTTGGAGACTCGAACGATTCAGTATTCGAAGGGATGTCGGTTGAATAAAAACTTCGATTGAGGATGAGCTCAAATTTATTTGAATTAACAATGACGTCTCCAATGCCACAATACTCCATGAAGTAAGAAAAGAAAATTAATGAACATCTATAAAAGTTGTAATAATGATAATTAAGCTAAATTTATCACTATTTTTACAATGTCATTATGTTTTTTTCTTAAACCACAATAACACTTTACCATTGCTCTAAAAGCTTTAAATAATCCGAGTCACACAAATCTAACAATTAATTACTAACTATATAGTTTTTATGGTTTACTTTGCTCGATATACAAATAAGTTTCAGCAACGATCTAACACTTTTGTCACCGAAATCAAAAACAAAACCATTAATACTGAAATATGAAGCGAACAGCTAAAATATTTTGGTAATTAAGCCATATTCCATTAGCCTAGGAAGTAACAATAAAAATAATGTTAAAACGATCTATTGCGAGATAAAGTAAATTGCGCGACACTACTCGGGTACTATGCGTAACGATCATATAGCGAACACAGTCTAATCCACATTAATTTTGTCAACGTACGAAAACAACACTTACTATGTATTTGATACTCCGAACGATTATTTTTTATGCTATTCATATGTATCTCTTAGATTAGTTTTAACTAAATTTATTAAGGGGCACAGAATTGATATGTTTCCGATGCACGGTGTTTGTGTGATACCGTTTCACTTAACCTAACTTGCAAGGCGATGCTACACCCCTACTCTACCCTATCACATGCGGGCCAATGTCACGCGTCACGACGGTTCCGAACAATCCGCTCGATTTCACAGTAAACGTTAACAAAATAGTACCGCTTCAGTTTCAATACAGCTCTCTTACAATAAAAACAAAACAAGAATACTTAGCCAACAAAAGACATATTGTTACGCAAGCGAAGAATAAGCAAGGATGGAGCTATTATCAGGTCGCCTGAGTCCGTCGTCGCGGGCGACTGCGCGGCTAGTGCATAATACCTCGATAGTCAGCACTCGACTAAAAGCTTTCTGGTCGCGGGAACCGCTATAGAAATCAACGAAACGCTCGCAATGCAAACCCAACGCGAATACCGAGACCAGTCGGACTGAGAATAGCTCTGTTGCCAAGCGACAATACCCTAAACCAACTCGAGAAAGACCTTAGCGTGACATGTAGCCGATTGCATTAAGTAGTAGACGAGGATACAGAATAAACGTCTCTATGAAACCGCTCTTTACTTCTAATTACACATTAATATTACACGATGATATGTATCGAGTAGTCCCGCAAAAGGTGACGTAGCCGTGTCCGCAGCCACTGGACGTCTCTTACTCGCTATCTACGGTTGTTGGACGGAATCATGGCGGCGCCGGCGCCCTCTGCCGCCGCCCGCGCGTCGCTTTGCGCGGCGCACGAGATCGGTAGAGACAAAAACGCTCACACTTGGCGATGGCTTTACACAACGCTCGAAACTTTCCCACCGGAGTCTTAGAAAAAACATTGACAAGTAACTTCCGAGGGCCGTTGTGAGAGCCATCGCTGAACTGAATGTGCTACAACTGAAAAGGAATAACAAACTTTTCGTTGTATCTGAGAACCGGCGGGAGGGCGCCGCGCGCCGAAGGTATGGGAGATCGCTACTATACTATTACACAATTACTTACATACAAATTAGCATATTATTATATATCGAATTAAATAAGTAAACATTGACTTAGCTTAGTTATTATAACTGACAGTGAATTACGAATATAAGATAATCAGATAATTTTTAGTTTTGATAAGTATTTTTGTCAAAATAAATTTACTATAACAACGTATTTTATAATAAACCGACAGAAGTGTTTTAAAAGAGGTTACAATAGTATTTATTATGTATTAAATAAGATATGCCTTTCAGTATTGGAAAATATTTGAACCGACACATTAGCATCAATTTAAATTTGAATAATTGTTTTGAAAATCGTATTGCTGATATCGTGTAGGAGATGAGAGAGATATGTATTGTCGAATGTTGGTTCAAATATTGGATCCAACACGGAAAGCTGACAACTATCGACCCTGATGCACGACGAACATCGATGTACAGCATTTTCAACCGAACTAAGAAGAGTTCAGCGCCTTGCAACGCATTCGCCAGTTAGACTCCACTAGAGCTGTTATAGAAAATCAAGCAGAACTAGAAAACTGATAGTTCAGAAGAATCAAGGATATTCTACAGTTATGCTATTGTCATGACGTCGAGCATAGAAGCAGTACTGCTCAAGACTATGTTGTATGGACAGTATTGCTTAATAATGCATTTCGTTCCAGTATTCTGTAACTTTACGCTGTCATAGATTAAAAATAAATGCGATATTCGTTCGACCGCCGTAGGATCATTAGGTATTCTACTTTATATAACTGACCGAGAGATATAGACATGGATGAGTGAAACGTAAATAATGCTCGCAATTATGTTTCTCTTTATGAAAAAAGCAGTTTGCCAAGTCGGTCTGCATATTAATTAAAAATCGAATCATGTGTCATGTTTTGATTCGCAACATAATATTTAATATCTTTGAGCGGAGTAACAGACTAATTCTCGTTTTTCTTTGCGCATCTCTGCTTTTATCCGATGTAAAATCCCTTGTTTTTTAAAAACTTCATCCATTAACATGGGTTGGGAGATAATGGGAGAAATAAGCATGCTCATCGTATTTTCCTAGTTTACTCCCTTTTCTAGCACAGCTCTGGTAGAGTCAGCCTAAAAGCGGGTGCACATTACCAAAAGTGTAGGTTTGCGGACTTTATTTGTTTTATTTAACTCAGTATGCTGTGGTCTTGCTTTAGTGCTTGGCTATTAAAAGTCCGCAAACAAAAACATTCGAATGTATACCCGCCTTAACACGCGCCCTACAAAATACAAGTTTGGTACGCTTTGAGGTTAGTATTAATAATTATTTATATTGTTTATCTTTGGTCTACACGCCATGACGCACTGTATATATACTGTGAAAGTTACATTTACTATAAACAACGTATAAAATTTTGCTAAGTCAAAAATTGACGATATTTCTATTATATATTGACTAAGAGATTTTTCATAAGAATTCACATGCGGAATTACTGTCCTAAGACGACATCGCTTGCGTGATAACCACATAGACTCCTGTCGCGTTAAGATTTATTCCGAATATCCAAACCTTATTATTATAGCCTAAGCAGGGATTTTTTTTTTTACTTTTTTTTTGTATAATTTTTACATGTTTACATCAGCAGAATACGTCACTAGATACCTATATAAACATTAAGATTTTATTTTTGGTTTATTGCTATACCGCATTGAAGTGTACTTAAAATGTCACCACGTTTTACCGAACATAAGGTAACTAAGTATCCATTCCGTATGCGATAGTCAACTAGCTAAAAATAAAAAATATATTAATTTTCCATTTGATTAAACCTAACACTTCAGTAAATTTAACTTCATTACACCGTTTCATTATTATGTATGAATAACTTTCATTAAATATTAATGTAACTATACTGCACTTCTACAATAAATACCCTTATCTACTTTATAATATTCACCTAATGGTTACACAATAAAAGTAACTACTAAATTTTAAATTAGATTATTACCAAAAAGCTCGTCAAAGCATGCAAATAGAATAATCGTTTTACTATCCAGCGGTGGCGCGCTCGTCGCCAAGTAATTATTACTAATTAACATACGATTACAATTAGTTATTTAACTCTCATAAGGCCAAGGCTAAATTCTCGCAACAAGACTGAACCGATCTCGATCGTATCGCATCGTATACAAATAGTAATGTCTAGAGGAACCAATAATTATAGTAAAGATATAATTCTATAAGAAGTCGTTTCGAATAAAGAATCACAAAGAGTTGGAAAAAAAGTTTTCCGCAAGGCACAAGAAAGATGAGCGTGACGGTGGAGTGGAGTGGAGTGGAGGGGAGTGGAAAGGGCGAAGGGCGAAGGGCCGGGGTTCGTACAGCGAGGGATACGATGCGAGCGGCGCCGGGTTGCTGTCCGAGGGCGGACTGTCCTGTCGCGTCAGTACATTCACAATTATTGCAATAATACCATTTACAGAAAGGATCGTAAGACCAACACTAGAGTGCCAGCGCTTTAACGAGTGATTGAACGTTATAAAAATTACTAAGAAAGCATTAGGTAAATATAATTTGAAATAGTCATGAAATTCATTTAAATACGCTAACATTATTGAGACTAAAACGAAAGTATCGTTATCATTACATACAACTTCATTTAAAATCATTCAACTTGAAATATTTATTTAACAAAACGTAATCTTTCTATGAAGGGCACCTTTGGTTTTTAGCTTATTCGAATGAGATATATCCTAAAGTGTTTAATTTCTGGTATTACACTATACTTCAATAACAAATCCTCTCAGTTGTAAACATCGGCCTCGTAAAAACAAATATACAAACTTTTCTCATACAATAAGTTAGTTGTAAATAAATCTTATATTACACGATAAAATTATATTAAATAAACAGATTACATTTAGAGGAAAATAATGATTTCGATTAATAATTCTCATCGCGAACGAGATACATTAAAACTGGAATGTTAATAATAATACAAAATAACCGTTTTTATACTAAATTTGGTATTAACAAAACACACCACACCCTGACGCGTGTAAACGAAACGAATGTATTGTGTAGGAGATGAGAGCATCCACAGATCTACATACGAGTATATACAAACAAATGTCGTTGTTTCTCTTGATCCTTAGCCATTCAGGTGACACACGTCGCAGCAAGTGAGTGTTGCTCCATCTCCCGGTGGTACGGTTCCGATGCGAGGATCAAGATTGCGCGTCCCTCAGTTAGCTGGTTGTCAAGTGCCGAGAGTCACGAACGAGCTAATGCTGTTCGCCCTCTTCTCCGCCTTTGGCTCCCTGGCGATAGAGACAAGCTGTGAGCAATTGAAACTTTCGAATGACTCCAACAAAATCAGACGTCACTAGATTTATCGTCAAACAGGCATTTTAGTAACTATTGTGCGCGGTGCAAGGTGAAACATTAGTAATTTTTGGCCTATCACCCTGGAAACCATATTGCTTTGCTGATAATAATGAACACCTTGACAAAGGAGAAACACGACAATTATGAACAATGAAGACTATGGAATCCAAAGTTTTAGAGATACGATATTTGATATTGCACAGACCCCGAGTCAGGCGCTTAATACTTTCGCTCAACATCTCAAACTTTACAGTGTCGGGCTGACGCAAGTCGGCGCCCGTATTTATTACATCTTCAGACTTCGCGAGCCCTTCAAAGCGAGCAATCGTCGTCGAGAGTTTGCGATAGCGCTGAAGACTCGGAGTGCGCGCTTTGTCGTTGAGAGCTTACGGTGCGCGTGCATACTTCATGTGCGAGAATCCATCCGTTGTGTGCCAACTTATGCCTGGCGTATTCGAGGTGGATGGCGCCCTCGGAGCTGAGGAGCAGGGCGCCCTGCAGCCGCGCCATGGC
>DWNY01003018.1:0-10396 GCA_018250635.1 Telegonus apastus
AAAAGGTTTACCATCTACCTACTATCTTTAAATAAGGTGTGTGAAGTGTACCAATCCACAAATAGCCAAGTGGACTATGGCCTAAATCCTTGTTTAAAAGAGAAAAGATTTGTGTCCAGCACGGCGACATTAATAAATGAATATTTTTTTTTAGTTTGGAAGTAGCAAATGCACTCCACTTGATGGTAAGTGGCTACTGCCGCCCATGGATATCTGCAATCAACCCCAGATAAGACCGAAGTCCTACTTGAGGTTCACCACACATACTTTGATACCCTTGAGGACAAAATTTGAACGTCTCGAATAAGTATGTCTCCTTTATCACACCCTTCAGATCAGAACACAGCAGCGCTTAACACTGCTGTTATTAGGCCGATCTATTTCCGTAGCGGTGGTGCCGCCGAAGTCGAACCACATAGAGTTCCACCACCTTAAATATGATTATTGAAAGTCAATGAAACTTACCAAAAAATTAAAGATACAGTGTGGACACCCTCTTCTGCGCTCCCAGGGACAGCTTGGCCCCAATTTTCTTGTAGCCATCGTTTTTTACCTTGCACTTAGGTTTCTCATTAGGCTCCACAGGACAGCCTTTCAACTCCCAAACTAAATTAGTCAGAGACTTCGGTCTACTAAGCTTCCTCGATCGTTTTTCCGGGAGTTTTGGCCCGTTCCCCGAATCTCCCGAAGTGCGACCCCCAGAGTGACTCGAGTCCAAAGTACCGTCCAGCTCCATTGCCTGGTGGATGTTTGATAGACTCTTGTACCGTATGTTGAAGATGGGTGAGTCCCCTTTCGTCAGGGGCCGGATAGGACTAGCTAGGGGACTAGGTGATTCTTTTGTTGGCGAGTGACTTTTTTGACTGAACACCAACCGGCTTTTGTTGTTGCTGACACTATTCTTAATGTACAGTTTCGGTAAATTTGGGATTGGTGCCACCGATTTCTCCTTGTAAACGGTTATGGGGGCTTCCTTTGTTATTGTTGCTTTGCGTGTCCGTTTCTCAGCTTTTTGGGAATTCAGCGGTTTTTTAGTAGGTATAGTCTCTATCGGTGGTGGTTCCGGCTTAATTTCTGTTATCAAAGGCATGTGAATAGGTGTGGCTGCTGGCGACGATGGAGCGGACTCGTGTCTTGTGGGTTCATTGGAATAGCATGCCTTAATATTCTTAGGAAGTGGGGCAAATCCTCTAACGTAATCATAGATTTGGTCAATCTCGTCATATTCATCCGGGATGCTGTTTTCGTCTCGGTGTGAGCTGTAAATGTGGCTGTGGCGACTGATATGCTTGTGTTGATTTGCCGAATCTGAAGACGCGCTTCTTCGGAGGAAATACCCGGTTTTGACTAACGGTGGTGCGTGGAGGGGTGCGTTTAAGAGCCTCTTGGGATCGCCCAGTTTCCCATCTAACACGTGTATCCGATCGACAACATCTACGAGCAAACGATTGCATTTTTCGACTAGTCTAGAAAATTCCATAAAGTTCTTGATCTGCTCTTCGTTCTTGCATCTCAGCATTTTTAATGGTGCTGCCATTGGTAAAGCGATTAATGCGTTGCCTTCTTTCTGCAACGGTAATGCGAATACGTGATCTTCTTCGAAGAGGGATAACAGTCTTAGTTCTGGTACAAAATGGTTTGCGCTTTTCAAGCCTCGTGGTGGCGTTCCATGGACGAGTCTTACGGTGATTGGCAATCGTTTTGTTAGTAATGTCTTAGCAGTGTGGACTCCGCTGATATTCTCCTCTTTAGCCACAGCTGAAAACTTGCCTCTTTGATCCAAACTCAGCAGCACCATGTCACCTTTCGTGTCAGTACACTTTAAGTATTTGTTTTTACCTAAAAACGTTTCTCCTCTTGGCATGATAACCTCTCCGGCGGGCAAATTTCTTGCTCCATCAGCCGTAATATTGCCATCTAAATCTGTTTTTGCGCAGATCACCCTCACCGGTTCTCTTACAAGGCATCCGTCATCCAGTTTCCTTCTAGCTAGTTCGGAGACCGATTCGATGCATCTGACAGCCCTTCCTTCTTCACTCAACAGTTCAAAATAGCCTTTATAGGAATCAGGGATAGCGATTCTTGGTCCAACACTAACCATTCTCCTTCCCTCCTTTAATTTGATAGCTTGGGCGATTATTTTCTTTCTTTTGCCCGCCGATACGAGTAGCGCTGTGCTTTGTAGGCCAGGGCTAGGGAGCGTTGGTACTCCGAGGCCTCCATACTGGCCTTTGATGATCTTAGCTACGCTCGGCAGTCGGTTCTTCGCGGCGAATTCTCTAAGGTAGTGACCCTCGTCAGACCAGCGGGATGCTGCGACCACGACTTGGCCGTCCGTGGCTGCCATCGTGGAATGTTGTCACATCTGAAATAAACAAATTTATACGTTACTTATACGTGGTTTTGAAATGGTTCGACTATGATTCTGAACTATAAGTTTCTCATGATACGATTAATTAGAACGCAGATCACCTTAAGTTGACTGAGACCTTTTTATAATAAGGAAGTAGCAAACAAACATGAAGTCTACCTGATGGTTATTCTTCTTACCTGAGATCACTACTGATGCAAAAACGCATTATCCCTGATTATTAAGTTAGAACGCCTCGGGTTTGGACGCCTCCGTTACCATAATTTTTAAACCAGAACATAACAGCGCTTAAAACTGCTATTATTATGCAGAAAAGGTGAGGTGTTGGTACCGGCGAAGTAGAACTGTAAAGGGTTCTACCACGTTTAAAATGGAGTCTCTCTGTCTGAAGTCAATTACAGATGCGTAGCTACTCCTGATGACTAAGATGGTCGCCAGACCCTTCGGTGTAGCGGTGGTACCTTTCTAGTCTAAAATACTCATTCTAAGACCTTGCCAATTTAATCTTAAGAAGCAAAAACGTAATCAAACTAAATCCTGTTATATTTGGAGTAGGTTACAAATGTCTAAGAACAAGTGACCTCTATCATCAGATGGACTGCACGTTTGCTAATTGACAAAAGTAAGACAAAGGCGATTGTAAACATAAAACACTACTTAGTGGAAAAAGGGAAAGTCGGAAGGGGAGAAAGTTGTGACTAAATACGAACGTCCCATGGCCCATTAATTGTCATGGGGCTATGTTAGTTAATTATGGGTAATGATGTCGCTGAACGTGGCTTTGAATATTCAACGATTAAATGTGGGATAGTCGTTGCGATTATTCAAAACGAATTCTAATAAGATTCGTAACTTAAGAATCCACTTTGAATAAAATATTTTACTATGATTTGATTTATTGAATATTCGTCATAGAACTGACACGTAGGTTGCGTAGTCGATTCCTGGTTCAGTTTTTTTGTCTGGGTCTGAGTATTCTATAGCGTTAAAAGATTGATTTGATAGTAATATAGAGTATTAAAGGTAGCAAAGATTTTGTCGATTCAAATTTAACAATGCAATGTGTTAGAGGATCACATGCGTTTCTACCCTTTAGAATTAAGGTCACTTCCAGTCAGAGTACAATCAAGTCAATTTGGGTAACATTTTATTTAAGGGTTTTTAGGGGATCAAAATAGTTGGGTTGTTTTTTAGGGGAATTATTTTTACAGGTGTGTTGTCTCTTGTGTCAAAATTGTTCGAGTTTTAGTGGTTTATGATAAAATTTTAACAATTTTGACAACACTGTTTTTTACCACTTTTACAGTATAGCCTAGTTAATTCTGGTGTCGATGGTGACGGTGAGTTACCATCATGTGGATGAAAAATCATGAAACCCAAATGCGTTCATCTTTAACGTCACACTACTAAGAAGTTTCAACCATAAGACCTTAGGGTGTTAGACCATAATCCATCACGATGCCAAAGTGCTGAATGGTAGACTTACACATTTGTTAGAAATTCCATTTGAGTTTCTTTTTAATTTTTGATAACCTTTCAATATATATTTTTTTAACTTTTGATACTTACTAAGGCAAAAGTTATCCCACTATGATTCCAATTTTGGAATTGATTTTATTTAACAATTTAACAATATTTAATTATAGCAAACAGAAATAATTAATTTATAATTCAAAATCATATAAGTACATAACTAACAACTAATTTAAAACTATAAATAAAATAATGAGCCAAATCGCTGCCCCGTGGAAGTGTACCCAAGACACTGGCAGCATTACCTCGCTTTATTATTTATTTATCGTTGTTTTTTTACTCTTCAGCCATAATAAATTTAAGTCTAGTGTTAAGTAACATGCACACAATTTCAAAATATCATACCTAGCTGGGATTTGAACCACGTTTCAAACGAATTTTTCCTCGAAGTCATTTTGCAAATAGCAGCAAAATGGTCGTGGTGTCGGAAATGAGTGTGAAATCACAATTTGATATCGACCGCAAATATGAGATTCGGATGATAGTGGTTTTTGAACACCGTTACCACACAAACGTTTCGTGGTCGTGCCACGTAAAAATGCAGATGGGTGAACGCTGTGATACACCGAGAGAATTCGGTGGTAAGGGAGACATGCTTATCCGAGGCGTTCCAACTTAGTCCTCATGGGTCTTAGTACTCATGGCCAACGCATCTGTGGCTGACCTCAGCTATGACTGTGGTTACAGATGTCCATGGGCGGCAGTGGCCACTTACTTAGGTGGGCTGTATGCTCGTTTGCTACTTCCATTGCAAAATTGCTGCGGCATATAAAATGGGTGTTTGTTGTTTATTCTGTTGTTAGTTTTCAGTAACTTAAGGGATGAATTAACAATAATCTATATATTAATACGTGAAGTGAAAATTTGCGGAACCATTTTTCGAATACGGCGTGCAGAGAGGACCATGATATTAGACATACATACGTGTACATTTATGCCTAATAAGTGTTAAAAAATCATAAAATAAAATAAAATACTCATTATTTTCAGCACTGACAACAATACTGACAATATAAAAGACGTAAATCGTCAACTATGTCGGATACGTTATTTTTTTAATGCAGCTTAACAAGCTAAACCTCATTTTCTCTATATTGACTGTTTTTATTTTTTATTTGAATGTATAAGTTTAGTTTTTATATTTTTTAAATTATGGTCGAATGTCGACCACTGTAACTGATCTACTAGTATTTTTAAAACCATTTGTGTTATATGTAACTCCTGTAGAAAAAAAAATGTAGTAGGGTTTAAGTGGGTTCAAATCCCATATAACCCGGCGTCGCTCCCGTGGCGACGGGTGCCTTTTGAAGTTTTCCCCCTCAAAAAAGGGGGGTAACAACGCATCTGTTACCAACCTCACTACAGATTGGGTCAGTTAGGGTCGGATCTTACCATAAGAATAAAGGTGGTAGAACCCTTTGTGGTTAAATCAAGGAGGTACCACCGCCACATTTATTTCTGCTTAATATCGATTGAGCTACTGCGTTCTGGTCTGAAGAAAGTGATAGTGGAGATGGACTTACCGGAGGTATTAAAACTTAGTCCTCAGGGGTTGCAACGCATCAAGAGACATGGGGTTCTCCAAAAAAGTTGCAAAAAGAGCTATCCTTCAAAGCCTATGTAATGGCGCCTCTGGTGTTGCAAATGCCCATAGGCGACGGTGACTACTTTCCATAAGCCAGCCCGTCCGCCTCATTGCTAAGTTAAGGTATATTTAAAAAATATGGCCAATCTCATATAAGACTCTAATCTTCATTACAGATTTACTTAACCAGTAATAGCCACATGGAAAAGAGAGAAAACAGCCGACTGTTAATTTGTTACTCATATATTAAAATACAGTAAATTTGTTGATATAACCATTAGAAAAATAATAAACCTGTCATACAAGCCAACGCTCCCGGTGTGCCTCAGCGCGTTACATCCATTGTCTGTGTACATTGACCTTCAGTTATCGTTTGTATATGCGGAAAATTGGTTACATAACTTCGTTTTAACGGTTTTAACTGTGAGAATTTGGATGAACTTCAGTAAGGTTTTGTGTTGATTCTCACTCGTGTTTTAATTCATTGTAAGTCAGGGTCATTGAGCAGTGATAGCTTAATGGTTGAAACTCATCCGCTCAATCGGGGAGTCCGAGGTTCAAATCCCAGGTACGTACTGACTTTTCGTAGTTATGTGCTTTGTACACTTGCTTTAATGGTGAAGGAAAACATCGTGAGGAAACCCGCCTGAGAGTTCTTAAAATAAGTTTTCAAAGGTGTGTGAGGTCTACCAATTCGCATTTGGCCAGCGCGGTAGCGTATGGCCTATAGCCCTCTCACTCGAGGGAGACCCGTGCCTAGAGGACAATAATGGGTTGACGACGATGTCAGGGTCAAGTAACTAGTATTAATTCACCCTTATTCTGTCATTGATTGTGTTTATAACTAATAATAGAGCGACAGTGTTAAATTGGGACAGTGGGACAATATTAAGTTGATGATGAATGATGATAATGATGAATCAGTTGAAGCAGTAAAGGAATTTTACAATGTACCTATTAAAACACTACACTAACGCTAATGTTACTAAAGTTTGATGGGCAACAATGAATGTCTGTTACTTTGTAACGCCTGAACCAATCTTGATGTAATTTGGTTCTGAGATAGATTGTAGTTTCGAATAACATAGGCTACTTTTTATCCCGGAAAATACACAGATCTCTTGGGATAGCTTTGTTTGTAACACAGCAAGGGATCGACATGATTTTTTCCATAGTAGTATTTGTAGTAACCGTATATTTCATACGAGTTTTGGTAATATTCATATGATAGAGTCTAAGTGCATTTTTCTTAAAAGGCTTGACTATAAGATACATCATATAAAATTTAAATTACCTATACGTAAGTTGTCATTTCAATTTTTAAATACGTGTATACGTGTCTAAAATGAACATGATAATAATATTCAATATTATTTTCGTTTAGTTAATAATTTGTAGCGAACCAATGCAAGTTAACCTAAGATAAACAGGTAAGTAACCGTTACAATTGATGCGTCGGGAGTTACGTCTATACACCGCAGGCCATAAAAATTATAAATATTACAAGATTATAAAATCTAGATTTTTCGCGCGGTTCCGTCCGCTTCACGTTTCATTTTATAACGCGGTAAAAAGTATCAAAAGAGTCAATCCAGGTGATAGACTATATGATAGCCTAATTTCCTCCAAATCCGATATGTCGTTGGCACGAAAGATTAACAAACACCAATCTATCAAACTACCCATCCTCACAAACTATTAGAATATACATATATATGTAACATGTTAAATTGATGGCATTGTATGTAAAGAAACCCAAAATTATAAGCATTGGCATGATACAATAAAGCTTCGGGAGAACGTTTATCTTGCACGTCCGGAACAAAAAGGATCGTTCAAACCGGTCCGTGGGAGACCACCACTAGTTTAGTTGGTGTGGATGGAAAATTCGACTGTGAGGCTATGAGTGTAGAAAGTGTTGAAATGGCATAATGACAACAAAATCATAAAAGATGAGTCGTTGGAGCTAAAGAGACGAAAAGTGAAGCCATCAGACATAGCAAGATGTTGTAGAAATACCCGCTTGAAATATATTCACTTTGATACCCGTACCCACTTATTTGTAATCCATATTGTTATGATAAAAAATGTTTCTCCCCATCCCCCCTTTTTTATCCGTTTGCAGGCGCCATATTAAAAAAATTATATACCCTATGTCGATATGACAACTGAGATGATTCTAACGACACCTCATACGTTTAAATCCGTCAAGCAATTTGGTCTGTGGGGTGTGCCAAAGAATTTGTATGTCTAACAAACGATCGAAAAACATTACCCTTCTTCTGACGCAGTAGGGTAAAAATAGCATACTAAAAGGAGATCATACTGCAAATGTCCACCAGTGTACACTGGTTAAGGTTTTTTGTAGCATTACAGGTGAACGTCCTGTCTAAAGGACCTTATCCCCGATTGATTAAACGGATGAAAGGAATGAGGCAATATCCGACATACCTGTGAAAATTACATGGTTATTACATAGTTATTAAAAACTAAAGAAAAATCTCAGTAGAAAGCGTTCCTTGTTTGATCTAGACAAATAAAGAAAATTAAAGTGGCTGTTTGTAACGTTAAGAAAGCAAGTTTTAATACATAACTACATATATACGGTATATGTAACAATAAAACATTTTTTTTGTCTATCCGTATGTTTGTTCCGGGTATCTTCGAAACGACTGGACCGATTTTGACGGGGTTTCAATGGCAGATAGATTAGACGTAATTTAGGTTAAACCTACTTAAATTGAAAAAATGGGTTCCACCCAATACGAAAATCCATAAAGGATGGGTCACAGCTAGTATGTCATTTTATAATACGGAAGTAGCAAACGAGCTTCCAGTCGACCTGGCGGTAAGTGGCTATTGCCACCCATGGACATCTGTATTCAACCCCAGATAAGATCACAGTCCTACCTTAGATCGGCAACAGATGCGTTGCTAGCTCTGAGGACGAAATTGGAACGCCTCGAATAAGTATAATTGCCTTAGAACATCCTTCAGACCAGAACACAGCAGCGCTTAATACTGCTGTTATAAGGCAGAAATAGGTGTGGTGGTGGTGCCGCCGGAGTCAAACACCAAACGATTCTACCACCATTTATAATCTTCCGATTCAATAATTGTAACAAATTTAAGTAAGTCCTTCCTGAGGCCTAAACAAAGTACATGTCATTCAATTATAACGGCTCATATAAGCTTTACAACCGCGGCGATACTGCATCAATAAAACAGAAACTTGTCTCCCAGGAATCGAACCCGTTACCCATAATACGTGTAGCTCCACGCCCACACGGTAACATTAGCCACCTGCTACCATTAAAGTTAAACTCGTTATCCCAGTTTAAATGAATACTCTCCCACAATTATCTTTATGGCATAAATATGGGACCAAATTAGGGTACAGGACAAATCAAGTTGTAATAAATCTAAGGTTCATGGGAAACCCGGCCTAGCGGTCCGGCGCCGTTCGCGGACTTTGAGGCCGTAGAACAAGCGATAAGTGGAGCGGAAGCGGCTTAGATTGCAATCTTACGAGATATGAGAAAATTATTGGCTTGTTATTTTATTTAAGCTTCAAAAGAATATTTTACTGAGTATTTTTATATTTTAAAGGCGTGTTTCGGGCTTCGAATGAATTTTTCGGAGGAATATCTTACCACTGCTGCTGATTTGAATGGTAAGTTCGGTGGTAAGGTTAACACTAGAATTACTTTGTTGGTACTGTTTTAGTTGAAAATTTGGAAGCAATGAAAGGACTCCATGTGACATTTAGGTTTTATTTAATTAACTTATACAAGGTGCTGTACCTTTTACTTCATTGTTTGCTTTTTTCTAGCCGATCGTTATCTTTCAGGAAAAGATATGTGGATTATTACGGATATAACATAACTACATATGTATCTCATATGTATTACAAAGGTAAAATAATTTATTTTTATCACTCGTGTTGCTTCCGTATTTGAATAGGAACCAGTCTCACTTAATCTGAACACATCCTCAAAAATTCAGGTATCTTAAAATATTTTCTCGCCGAAAAAAGGTTGAATTCGTCCAGGATTCCGGATCCCGGGTTTGTAACCTCTACAGACACCCTCGTAATTGCAGTTGATAACCATAGACATAATATGACAAAGTCTATGTTGATAATACATGCGTTGCTACTGTCCAAGTATCTCTCCTGTTCAATTAAAACTATTTCATAGAGTAAAACTTATAAAAACTAATAAAGGAAACACAGGTTAGGAATAGATCACCGGTGGACCAGTGTATTCATTTCTAGATCCTGACGCTTCCTAAATATGCGTAGTAAAGATACTAAGGAGGTTTTAGTGGATAGAAATCTCAAAGAATCCGACCTGGAACGTCGGGTACCATGAGATTTTTTTCCACTAGGTCGGATCTCTTTAGAAGATTTTCCACTTTATAATAAAAAAGGGTAGAAATAGTCCATTAATGATGATAGCGGGAACCGCAAACTGTTGTCAGTTTACCTAATGTACTCTAAGCAAGGACCAGAAGAATCTTTGGGACAATAATGAATTGTAACTAATTACATTAATTATTATACACATTATGTCACACGTATGACAATAATTTATGTTATACCATTAATTAAAGACAATCGTTATCATTAATTATTATTTAGATTTTAGTTACTTACATTTCGTTGGTTTTAATTTAGTTTTCAACGTGACTTTGTGTAATTAGGAAGTTAATTATTGTATTAACATATGCGCAAAAACTTAAAATGTTCCGTGGTCTACTGATTTTCTGGTTGAATTTAGTTATACTAAATGAGATTTTAGTTTATATTCATAATATACAGTTTTTATACATTTTAATATACTTTATCACCTAGCACGCGATAACTATAATCATATTATTAATACTATTGTTATATAAGTACTATT
>DWNY01003019.1:0-10396 GCA_018250635.1 Telegonus apastus
AATAGTGGGAAAACGGAGGTTAAAATTGGTTTACTTATCAGTGAGCCAGTGACGAAATCGAGGATTTTTAGATATAGAAAAAAATATATGTTTAAGGGCTGTAAGACGTCATTTACCGAGAATTGTGCATCTGGTATAATGTAAATCTACGTTATGAGGGTTCTAAATTAACGAAGCGCTTCAGGAAAAGGTAGGTGTAGTGCCCTTGCGTCTTTGCTCGTCTTTTCCAGGGCTCTACCGTTCTCCTGGATCTAGGCACCTATATTTTTGGATTGTTTAACATGGATGCCAGCGCCGCCAGGATTACTTTCAGGGAGGTGCATCTGCTCACACAGCTCCAACATGTATTAACATGTTTGGCTTATTGTAACAAGAGAATTATGTGAAAAACTAAAAACCCGACTGCTTATAATGAATTGACTTTGATACTAATGCTCAATTTATATCCATGTTTTTATGATAAAAATTATTTTCTCCCATACCCCCCTTTTTTCGCCGTTTGCAAGCACCATATTTAAAAATTATATAGCCCATGTCACCATGACACCGGAGACGATTCTGAAGACATGTCAAAGACAAATTCTAAGATCCGTCAAACCACTTGATCTCTGGAGCGTGTCAAAGAAATGGGCATACATACCCTCGAAAAACATTACCCTCCTTCTGACGTGGTCGGGAAAAACAGAACAGCCCAAAAAAGCATTGGCAATCCTACAACTAAGCATATGTAAAGTAGCTTGTTTAACAACTTCCGCTATTACTACGCGCTAAATTACTATGTAAAGTTAATAGTATATAGGTTGTATTTAGTTGTAATCTATTACCGCGTGTTATAAGAATTAAATGCGCAATGAACTATTTATATTGAATGTGTTACGTTTTTAAGTATTTAATTACGTTGTACATAATTACTGCCACATGACTACTGACTTTTGCGCTTGATATGACAAGATCATGCCTTTTGGTGTTTCAAGTAAATAAAAAAATGATATAATAGTACGGTAGTACACAAAATGGAAAACGAAAAAAAAAACAATCACTTGTCCGAAAAATCACGAATGAATAGACCATGTTTTCAAAAGTAGCCACACAATTATCAAAGAAAAAATCATATTGATGTAATTCATTTAAATAGCATAATATAAATACATACTTGGGTATTTTTCGAAAATGTCCCCCTAGTAACCGTCTCATTTAACAATTAATACGTTAAGAGAAATGAAGTTCTATTGCATCACAATGCTATATAAATGTTTAGTTTATTTATGCGAACCCTGGACATCTGTCATCAACCCTAGATAAGATGAAAAGTCCTACGAGATTGACCATAGATGCGTTGCGACCCCTGAGGACTAAGATGGAACGCCTCGGATGTGTATCCCCTCGGATCTGAACTATGTCTCCCTTACCAGACCCTTCAAACCAGGACACAGTAGCGCCTAACTCTGCTGTTATTAGGCAGAAACGACCAATGGTGACGCCGGAGTAGACCCACAAAGAGTTCTACCACCTTCAAATTTCTATTATAATCAATACAGACACATAAATGTATGAGATAAATGGCGGTCCCCTAGCGATGACCCACGGATACGTCTATGCTGACAGAGCGGGCTTATCTAAACATCTCCACTATTAGAATCCCATTGACCTTTGCCTTGAAAACACAACTCTTCAATGTCGTTAATTAAGAACGAGATGGTCGTCAACCACGTGCTACGGGCTTTTAACATCGTACAACGTACTGACGTTAAATTAAGATTAACCTTGCATGAAGATAGCGTTTTTTTTGAAAACAAATGTTTGCCTGGTAGTCTAAATTTGATCTCAGTTATTGAAAGTTTAGGGATTTTTATTGAATACACTGAAGTTCGCAAATACGTCGCTATCAAGTGGAAAAACGAAAAAAAGAAAATAGAATACAAATAAAAGTAGAGAAGGGTGACAAGCACCCTTAATAAGGGAACGTGGTACATAAAAATACAAACGTATGGTTTTTCTGCTTGTATCCAGGATTGATCAATAACAGGGCATGTATGTAGGCCGTCGAAAGCTGACGTTTTTATCCCATACCTTATACAGCCCTACATATAGCGTAGTACTGACGTGTTTTGAGGAATACATGCATGTATAAGGCGATCCTTATTTAAGTCTAGAATTCCTACGCTATCCTAAGTTGAAAAGGTATCCGAGTACGTAATCCTATGCATATTATATCAAGAATCAAGAATTTTTTTTTTTTCAGAAATTTCCATAGCATCCTAACTATTTACGCCAAGGTATCTAGCAAAAGAACATACGAGGAACGTACCATTCTAGTGAAAATTATAATTTTAACACGCAAAATAGGGCAAAAGAAATATCGGATCTAAAGTGACCTCCCCAGTACATAGCTATACCTTATCCAAACAAAGGACTGCTACATGAAGTTGATTACAACTTGTCTCTACATCTACCCCAAATAATTTCATAAACCTTACTTCACCCTACAAACCACAACACCGAAGACATAGACCACTGTTATCGTCCATATTTTTGATATTCCAAACGGCACTTATAGTCAGCCCGCGGTCGTAGCGGACCGGCCCTGAGTTAGCGTATCCCTACACTGAATATAGAACGAGATAACATGATCACCAACATTGGAGTGATAATCACGGGCCCGCCGTGTGGCGGTAATAAACTTCAAACTATCAATGAAACTGACGTCCGCGTATCGGGAACGCGGAGGTTATAATGAGTTTACTTATGTTACATTATATAAAATTTCCGGTAACTTTGTCAACAAACTATTAAACAGGAAACATTAGGGTTCCGTTCACCTTGTAATCGCTTTATCCATTTTGAAATTGAAGCTTGGATTTTTTTTGTAATCACTTTTAATATTTTGGGTCTGTCTAAAATTATATTTTTCTATTTTGGGTCTAGCTGACTGTTTGCTTGTACGTGTGTGTGATTGTGAGTTTGTGTTATAAATGCCTCGTAGCGTAGCAAACATTCGTTAAATACCCTGACATTGGGATGTGTTAAATGTTGAAATCGTGTGTGAAAAATTCAATACCAACGTGAAAATCATAGATAGATCTTTCACAAGAAACAAGAATTATTTGCGTTACATTTCATGTAAGCAACGGAAAACGTGCAACATGTATGTAGAATGAGTGTATGCAATATTGAACATAGATATATCCTCGCCTCACTTGCTAAGCATATTAATATTTTCATCAAAGTAATAAATAACATTAAATGAAACATTTACTAAAAAAATAATATTTATCGTTCCATACTTAAGGATGTCGTGCCAAATTAGAAATGTAAGCGTATTTTCCTCGTAATTCTACATAATTACCTACTTCCTATATTTATTCTAGGTATCGATTATATCATAGGTCATTTATACTACAATATATCAAATCATTTATGTCCCAGTATATGGGCAGACAAGTCTGTTTATTATTTATATGTATTAATATTTACACGGGATGTTCAAACTTACTGGTAATCAAGAGAACATTGTCCTATAAGGACGGTTCTCAACCAGTGCTCCGCGGACCAAGAGTTGATCTCAGGAACCAAAAAATTAGTTCTATGATTACCGAATAGAACGTCATTCGGTAATCCTAGGACTTATTTTTGATCCCCCGCGCAGTATAGACTTTCGCGCAGGGCACAAAAAGTTATGAAGAAAATGCAAGGTCAATAATCACTTTAATTTAAGGTAGCTTTCTACTAAAAATGTTAATTTATGTTCAATTACGCATTAACTCCGATTATTTTTTGTACCTGTTAACATTGTGGTCCCTTTTAAAAATAAGTGTTCTCTGGTCTTAAAAGCTTGGGAACACCATGTGTATAAGAATGATATGAAAGCAGCCATCACCTCCTACCGTCCCCTCACCATCGTTCAATTCTGTGGGTTCTTCACTGCTCCATTTAGACCTCTAGCGTCCACTTTGAGCAACAGTGTTCTAGGTGAATAATCTTTGCCATAAGCAGTAATAGGCTAATGGTTGAAACTAGGCCTCTCAATCAGTGGTGCAAGGTTCAAATCCCAGGCCTATTATTTCATTAACGCGTCTTAGAAATTAATTATCACTAGCTTTAACGTTGAAGGAAACTATCTGGAGAAAACGTGCACAACTGACAGATCTTTAAAAAATACCTACTCAAAGGTGTGTGAAGTCTATCAATAAGCTCTTGGCTCTAAGGCCTAAAAACTCTGAAAGGAGACCCAGCAGTGGAACGATAATGGGTTGACAATGATAGACCTACTCTTTATCTCAAATTCTACTTAAATTCTTTGTTTCATGGAAATAAAAAATATACACTCACCAATATACAGTCTTTTCTTAGTTTGCCAGCGAGACACGGCTCCCGCGATGAACGTATGGTGACCACAAGCCGTTTGGATTCGGGCCTCCTCCTTCACTTGAGTCACCGCGTTCTCGCTCACTATCTGAAACCGAAGGTACAATTACTTTGAAATATTAACATGACTGAAGAATATTAACGTTTTTTTTTATTTTACATAAAAAATGTTTAATAAAGCGTGACGTCACAATAGCTTTTCCTTTCCCTCTCTAAACCTTTACTGGACGTAATTTACGAATCAACCCCTAAGTAAAACAGGGTGCGTCTAATTAATTGATTTCTAGAGACACCAACAATTATTGAATGAAACATCGGAAGTCAATTTACTCCTATTGTAATGACGGCATTTATCGCCCCATCAATCTTAACTGTAATTAATGTTCACTTATCTCGCTGTTAATGGATTTGGATTTTACTCGACAAGTTACGAAAAGCCATAAGAAGCTCAAAAAGCAAGAAAAATCCAGCAACAATAGTTCTGCAGAGAATATAAGTGTGTGCCGCTATAAGGCAAAATTAGAAATTCTGCTACTTTTCAAATCAATAGTGATAGACCTAGTAGCGGATTTAAACATTTGCCGCATTTCATATAATCTAACTTTAAATATTTAAATAAAACCTGACTATAAAACGGTCCGTTACCGTAGTCTATGGACATTTGCAACACCAGAGGAGCCGCCAACGAATCGCCAGCTTTGAAGGAGAGCACGTTTTGCACCTTTTTTGTAGAGCTCCAGCTCATAGCGCTCATGGAATACCTTGGGGGTCAGCTAATTCCACATCCAGAAGGTCCTTGGCAGAACGTGCGAACCGAACCGTGAAGCACCGCCACGAGTCCCAGTTGGAGTGGGTCCGCTCTAGCACACCCTACACAGCCATCGTTAAATCTGCCACTGGGCGGACCATGTTATAAACTAGGTATATCTATATACATACATTGCTGTCCCTAAGGACTGAGCAGAACGCTCGAGTCGGTGTATCTGTCTTACTATTAAACCATACAAATCAGGCATAAGTATAGCGATACAATTCCGCCAATATCGAAAATTCTACCGACCTTAACTTCATTAGAATCATGACGACCCGCGTGGTGGAGTGGTCACCATACCGGTCTAACACGCAAGGGGTTCCGGGTTCAATCCCAGACCAGACAGATATCTTAATGATGATTTTTGATTTCTGTTCCGGGTCTGGGTGTTTATGTATTCGTCTTTGTGTGTTTTCATGGCACCCACGACACAGGAGAAAATCCTAGTGTGGGGCTATGAGTATAGAAAGCGTTATTATAAGAATTGTTAAAAATTTATATTGCATATACATGTACCTTCTTATCCAATATACCTAGTGCAAGTATTTAAGGTGGATTTATTATAAGTAACAAAACTCGGTAGCACATGTCTGAGGACTGGTTCCGTTTGCGTTTTTATTTAATAAGCACGGACGGACGTGTAATGGTAAACGGATACTTCGGCTTGCGGGTGGTTTAAATACGTTGCAGGTGCGATGAGAACCTTCGAGACTAGTTCGCCGACTCTCCGATTAGGTATATCAAACGTGAACAAAGAAACAATGTAGATTGCTAATAGAAGACAAATTGACTCCACTGGCCGCACCCCGCGAACCCTGCCGCGTTTGAAAATTGTAAGAGATATACATAAAATCATGAATGATAGTCGGCTTTAATGTAGAAAGGTATCTGATAGCAACATTGATGGCGGCCGCAAGCGCGAGTTTATATTTAAAAAAGTAGCCAAGTTACGTCTTATACCATCAGCTATCTGCCAATGAAAGACCCGTCAAAATAAATACAGCCGTTTCGAAGATTATCCGGAACTAATAGACATACATCCAAAAATTTTAATAATTATGTTTATTGTTAAGTTCCAACCATGTATACTAGAAACTTATTTTGACATTACAAACAGACATTTGATTTATTTGTATAGATTTTCATCCATCGTCGTAGATTTACCTCCGCCCACAATTTATAAGAATTATACTTGACTAGTTTATCCGGACCAATCAGCGTATACTCACGCAGACAAACAGATTTATAGATTTGGGAAATTTTACCTATCAAGAGTCTTTAAATACCTACTTCGTTCGTTTATAAACGTTTAACTATTTACTTATAATTATCACCATGTGTTTGTGATGTTATTAGATCTCTAATAATATCTATTGACATTATATATTTGCATTTATAGTCTGAAAAGGCGGCCAATGACCGTCTGATAAGCGATCTTAAAGAGTCTACAATTATACTTTTTATAACACAAGTAGGAAATGGGCATGCAGTATAAGTGGACGCAACAACCGATGAACACCTGTCAATAAATCCACTTAGAATAGATGTACTACTTGAAGTTGATGTTAAGTTGATCACAGATGCATTGCCATAATGCAAGTTTATGGTTACAGAATGGGGTTTAATCCATAATAGCGCTACACAGCTGCTACGAGGTAGAAATAGACGTGGAGATATCCCTCCGTTGCACTGTAGAGGTTACGGTTTAATTTATTGCCTAAAATAGTACAAAAATATTAACGACACAAACAACAACTACGTATACATTAATCACTTATTAGCGTCAGAAGTATCGAAATTTTGTAAGCAGTTTACAGCCTAGTGATTAAATTCGCTCTCACTCGGGTGGTCCGAGGTTTGAACCGCAGGTGTCTTTTCAAAGCCAGATGCCATAACACTTATTGCTATGAAACCATCAGAGGTTTACACATAAGAAGGTATAAACGTAGACACCGCTTGAACTTTTGTTCATTAAAATTATTAAATACGTGTGTGATTTTTTCCAATTTGGACTTAACCAGCGCAGTGAGCCTACCTGAACCCCTTTTACGTAGAGGATGTCCAGCAGTGGGACAGTAATGAGTTGGGTACGAGGCACCGAAAATGGTGCATATTTCGATTCTCAAAGATTGGCTATGCTGTCCCTGGCAATCGGCACAGAGCATTTAATGCCTTTTTAGCTAATGAAAACCCTGCTACTATAGAATCAATCAATTAACTTGAAAATCAAGAAGAATGGAATATAATATTCATTAAAATTAAAAGCCGACTGTTTTCCGATTTCCCGCGCCAATGGACTATCCGCGTCTCCTAATTGAGCGATGCTATTAATATCTTATCACACAGGGAGTAGAGTATCTAATAGTAGTAGAGTAGCTTTCTGACTCACAATCATAGTCAATTGCATCAACCTAATATTCTTACCTAAAAGGAAATTTTACGAGCTTTGCATAGGGTGAACAGAACAGTGTGTTTCAAGACAGTAGAACTCTACGTGTGTATGTCTATGTTTGACTCCGACGGCACCAAAGCCACACCTATATTTACCTAATCACAATGGTGATAACAAATGCTGTGTTTTGGTTTTAATGGTGTGGTGAAGGAGCCATACTTATCATTTCATCTTAGACCTCAGGGGTATCAATACACATTGTGGCCAACCTCAAGTACAAGATTCTTAATATTATCAGGTGTTAATAATAGATATCTGTGTCAGGTGTCTATCAATTCGCTCTTGGCCAGCATTGTAGATTATGGGCTAAGCCCCTCTCTGAGAGGAGAGCTGTGCCCAGCAGTGGGAAAATAATGGGGTTAACGTAAAATAACAGATGTCCATGGGCGGCAATGACCACTTACCATCAGGTGCATGCTTATTTGCTACCTCTGCACATAAAAAAAAATCTAAATAATATTTTACATATTTAAATTCACTTGATTAAATTTAACTTGAACAAGAACAACTCTAATTAACTGTATATCAGACCAGTAGTCCGACTGTTAAGCCACATGGTTTATCTCTCTGAACCAGTAAGCTATTAACCTCGAGGGCTCATAGAAAATAATTAAGGTAGCATTAATATTGTAGCACATGTAAACAATATGGAATAAATATTATAAATAGTCATCAATTATGTCACTGCTTGATAAGTGATGCAATAAACTCATCACTTGTACCATACCACAATTAGGTTAAGAGTCATAAATCTGAAGATAAATAAATTTGATTGTGAATAAAATTCCCTCACTAAGGATTTTCGATTTTCAACTAACTTTTTACATATTTGACTCTCACTTTCATATTAAAAATATGAATGTAACTATGAATGGCAGAATAACGGTGAAGGCGTATCGGCTATAAGGTTTGCCTAAGATATGGATATACACTCAAAAACCATTACCCTTCTCCTGATGCAGTTGGGTGGTAAAGAAATAACTTCCTACCCTCTCTGTTCTCATAATGAATGACATCAAGAATATGTATAATCAATCACAGATTAACTGATGGTAATTTATATTTAGTTACTCAAGTCATAAACTATCTTTCATTTCATGGTTGGTGTATAGGTGACCGCTAGTGGCGGAATTCCATGCATGCTACTGTGCTTCAGAGAGCATGTTTAGCCTTCGTTCCCAGTTGTTATCATTGGACAATGGTTGTTCAATCTGGTAAGAAACCTTATGGACGGTTTGAGAACATCCAACAAAGGTTGACCACTAACCCGTACCCTTTTCACCAACACACAAGTGAGCAGCATTGGGTAACCGCAGGTGTCGCAAGGGAGATATATGTGAGGGATTTATGAAATGAATATGAAAGCCACATTTTAACTTTTTCCTCAGTGACAGCAATGCATCTGTGGCAGACCTCAGGGAGGTCTCTTGTCCTGTCTAGATATAATAGAGTTCCCACATACTTGTTAGTTACTTCTACAATATAAGAAAAATATCACAGTTGTGCAGTGTATTCATGCTCACATTCAGTTAAAGTCAATTGACACTAACCTGTGATTTCCTAAGCACTTTCAGAGCATACTCCTTATCTTCACTAAGTTTCTTCACCTTGTAAACTTCACCGTAAGCACCTTTTGCAATTTTTTTAACTAGTTGGAAGTCTTTATGTAGTAAGTCAGTGGTGATGGGAAATTCTGGCAGGAATATAGACTCCTTGTGGGCTACAGGCCAAGCTGTTTTGCTTGCTTCTAGTGGGTTCTTCAGTGTTGAATCATTCCACCTGAAACCAACAAAAATTTTAAGGCCAAGAACCTAAAATAACCACATGAAAATACATTTATTTAAGTGTTGTGTTAGTGTTGAAGTAGGCAACTGGTACTTTATACTAAATAGCTACTTATTATTCAACAAATTCAAACTGTTTTTGTTTCAAAATTTCGCTTCTATTTATAGTTCTGATGTATATGTCCACAAACATTAAAAGTTAAGAATGTGATTTAAGAATACAATTACATAAATAAATTATAGTATTCACCAAACTGTGCTGTATAATAATGATGTTGACATTTACGACTAGAAAATTTATGCGTTAAATCATCTGAGTTTTTGTTTATGTTTTGTAAATTTTGTAATAGATTATGTATGTGCTCACCTTCGCCTGGACACTCGAGACCAAGGCCGCGATGCGCTGTACACAGACTGGTTGCTTGTTACGCTAACGTACGAGCGCCCACTGAGGTTACCCACGAAATGAGACAAACTGAACTGCACACAAAAATAAACACCACTTGCACAAAAACGTAACAAAGGACCGACAAACGACGCTAATGATACACATCCGCATCTACTTCTAGTATAATTCGAAAGCTAAGAACAATGTAAGGACAAGAGCTCTCCTCCGAGAGCAACAAAGAGTTTTTTTCGTTACGTATATTCAGCTGAGAATGACATTAGCAAGTTTTCATTTCATCGCACTTTACCTGACTCGAATATGCTTGACCGTCTCGGGCGGAGTGCGACGATTGTTTCTGATTTTTATGCTGTACGCTCTTATTATGCGAATTTCCCATTAAATTAAGTTACTTTATTGTTGCTTGCAATTATTATTTTTTTACAAATACTTAAAAACTAACAACACAAATATCGTTCCTTTCAACCATAAGCCCGCCCATAAACAATCATGAACAGACAAAAAAAACCTAGGAGATTAACAGATAACGAACAAAATAGACATGGAAACTCATCCAATATCACAATATTTTTATACAT
>DWNY01003020.1:0-10396 GCA_018250635.1 Telegonus apastus
GGGATGTTACCTAGGTTTAATCAACATTATGCTATGATTACATTCTCACTGTAAGTAGACATAAATGACTTAGTAGCAAAGGTACATTATAACTTGGGCAATAGTCATGCTCTAATACTCTGCTTTGCTCGGATGTTTTATTTATTTATATTCTTAATAATAATATTTGTTATTCTTAATATAAAAGTAAAATATTTTCCGAATATAAATTAATTATGTTTAAAAATTAAAACCAAAAAGTACTTTTACTACTCACTTTAGTGTGGTTCTCTTTAAGTTTTTTCTTCAAGGAATTAACCTCCGATTGCATCTCAAGTTCCACCTTGTTAGTAGACATGGCAAAACTGCTCTCTGGCATTTCTCCGAGCAGCTCAGTAAGAGCACTCCTATGCTTATTCTTCAATACACTCAACTGTTTCTCCTTTTCTTTCAAAGACTCTTCTACTTTCTTTTTTTCTATCAATTTGGCACTTTGTTTTTGTAGTAGCGTTATCTATAAACAAAGAAAAAGTAGCTGTTAATAGAACATACACCAACAATTACATAAATTAGGTGACAATATCATATACATTTAAATATACTGTTACATTTAACATATTACCCTATACACATTAAGTTTATGTTACCTTTTCATCAATTTGTTCCTGCTCCTGTTCATGACTTTCCATCACTTTTTCCTCTTCAGCAATCTCTTTCTGACTCTCCTCAACATTAAACTCCTTCTCAGTCCTTTCATACTCTCTAAAATAAGGCCAATATATAATATTATATTACACATTATTTGCTCACGGAAAAAATAAATTGCGGCAAATTTACCAGTCTGGTTAGCGTTACTCTACTAATAAAAGAATATTAAAAGCAAAACACAAAGCGAAAAGGGCTTCTCTTTCATAAAATATACTGTAAGTCTAACTTATAAATATACCTCTATCATGAATAGAGAAATCACAGTAAAAACCAATGTCGTCTAGATACTTTTGTACAAGTACTATGGATGAATAAGCTTTTTTTTTTTAAATTCATCTTAAAATTCATCTCTAAAGTAGTTAAGTAACCATCACAGAATGAAAATTTCTTTTGTAACAACATTACATAAAATAACTATGTATCTTCAAATGTAAGTATGCAGACTTCACAGAAAAATCAATAAATTCAAAATAGAAAGTTATTAATTGTGTTTCATACTCACTCTTCTGCAGTTTTCAGTTTTTGCTCCAACAATTCCAACTTCTGTTTGGACTTATTAGCATCGTTTATTTCTTTGCCAATTTTCACTATTTTCGTCTCAACATTTTGTATGTCCGATTCTTTGCTAGATATTTTTTGTTTGTGACCAGACTGAAATAGAGAAAAAAATAAATTCATGACCTTTTTTGACCATATCGTCACGTTGACCTTTTTAGGTCGCCTTCCAGAACTGAGAAAAACTTACAGAATATACATAAATATTAAATACTATGGGATATTACAGTATACTAAAGGGTTCGTAAATTGTTAATATTCCAAACAAAATTGTTCCAATTACAAAAAAACAATTGTTTTTGCCCTACGAGTTTAAATTTTCACGCGGAAACGATTGTCGTCATTTTGTAAGACTCTTTATGTCATTGCATTAGTACAAATTGTCTATAGTGATGATCTAGTCCAGGAAAAAGCTTATAATTTCTCTCGAATTGACGTCACATCAACATCAAAGATGATACAGATAAATCTTTTGTAGTGATGCAGCATTAGGAATCAGTGATATAAAGCAAACCACAAATAGTCTATCAACTTTAAAAAAACATTAAGTACATAAATACAACTTACTAAAGCAACTCTACTTTCGTCCACAATTGATTGAAACTTCTTTTCCTCTGCATCGGCTTGTGCCTTCATTTCCTTGAGCTCTGCATTCAAACTCTTTATTTTATCTGTTATTTTGCCCATCGCCTGTGCAGCATCTTCGTTTTCAACCTTATCCATTTCAATTTCTGTAATCACGAAAGGCATATTTTTATTGGTTTTTGTTGCAGTCTACACGTGGCTTGCTTGGAGTGAAGACCTGATTGTTCTCTTTTAGAAATAGTAAAGGAAGAAATTTAATGTTAATGATGACAAAATTTTGTACTTTTTAGAGTTGTACAGACTTTATAAGAGATGGCGCTACACAATTACACAATACTTAATATGCTGAAACATAAACAATGTTTAGTGGTTTAAGCATATTGTGTATTGTATAAGCTCTAAATTAAGATTAGAAGGATTCCAATGTTCCCTAGATCTGGACCTGGCTTGGCAGGAGATCCTTATCATTCAGGAGATATTCATTAAATAATTCTCACACCCCTATTGTTGTATTCTACATCCAGCTTATTACTAATTACCGGCAAGTTTCGCAACATCAACTATCATCAAATTCCTCTTGTCCATTTTTTCTTGGTTCTGACTCTCCAACATAGCGAGTTTATTGTATTTCACTTCATTAGACATTTTTTCGTTTGCAATTTTTTCCTCTTCTTTATTAAAATTCATGTTTTTCTTATAGGAAGCATTAAGCTCTTCTTTCTTTGACTCAACGGTTGCTTTGTAATTATCTGAAATCAAATATAAAGTGAATGAAATATGAAAATTAATTCTAATCAGAATCATCTGAATGAATACCAAAATATATATAGAGATTTTCTGCACTTGTATAAGTTTTATTTAAGCAACAATAAAATAATCTAAATTTTATATTTGAGAACCTATAATAAATGCATATTTATAGTTATGAATATACATACTAATTGTTTTTTCTAGCTCCTCTTGTGGACCTTCAAATACACTTGTAATACTTTTTTTCAAATCTTCCTCTTGTGATTTACATTGATCTAGTCTGTAGGATAAGAAAATGCATTAGTAGATATATATGTATTTCGATAAAAAAATAATGTAAAGTAAGAATCAAGAAAGAGAATATAGAATCAGGTGAATGACCAAGATTAAAAACTCGTGTAAGGGCAATCAGAATATTTAAATGTACCTAACCAGATTGTTTTAGGTTTTAACCCAACTATGGAGTAAAATACTGAAAAACTTAATTACTCCTCATATATTGTGTTAAAAGGGGTTATAGGTACATTAATTTAGTCATTAATATCTAAAAAAAAACATTTACTTATTTTTTGTTTTCTCTCGTTCGGATTCAAACTCCACTAGATTCTTTTGCAATGTTTCTATTGAATTAATTTTTTCAGTGATGGGTGTTAGTTCCTTTGTCAGCTCTGCAACTTTTATTTCTGTTTCAGATATTCTTGTTTCTGTGTTGACAACATCTAGTTTCCTCTTATCCAATTCCTGTTTTTCTTCAGTTAAATGCCCCACTTCCTGTTCTAAAATTGGACTACATTGAGTCAAAATAAGCAAAAAAGTAAAAGAAAGCTTTTAATAGCTTGGACATCTATCAATTTTGTTGTGACATGTAAACATTGTAGTTTTACAAATAATCCAATAAAAAACAACAAATCGCAATAGTAGAATCACAATGTATATAGTGTTGCTAAGTTTTTACATGGTGTATCTCAAAAAACAAAAATTTTGCCATTAAATTTTTTGTAGCAAATTTATAGTGTTGATTTTATACATTTTATTAATAAATCGCTATATAAGTTCAAAATCAATAAGTTACTCAATGTCACACAGAAACTTATTAATTTCTTGTGGTCCAGAATAGTTGTAAGTATCAAGTTATGGAGATGAATTTTGCAAATTGCCAAATCACATATATACAAAAAATAAAGAAAGTACATTAAATTATTTAATTTTGGATTTTTTAATAGAAGCTGCCTAGCAATCAGAGGGAATTAAAGTTGGTAGCTAAATATGCTGTTTCAGTTACATTTGAAAAATATGTGTTTGGAAAATCCTTTATGTTAAAACTCACCAAGCAATTTAAGTTGCACTGAATACTCTTTCCTTATTTTACGAAGGTGGTCGAAACAGTCGCTATATTTGTCTGCATCAAAGATTTCATCAAATCTTTCCTTCACTTTCTTGCCTTCGTCCAATGGCCAACTAGAGTCTTCTTGATGACAAAATATGACCGAGTTTAAAATTGCCTTGGATACACCTGAAATAATTAGTTATCAGTTCTCTTCATAATGGTCATAAAAACAACATTAAAGAATGTAAGAATATATGAAGACAAAAAAATTAAAAAGGGTTCTAAAAATGACCCACTTTTAATTTATATGTGAAGGTTCATTATATTGCCGATAGGATAAGACTGTAACATATTAGGGTCAACCATGATACCTGATAACAGATTAAAGGGGTATGGAAATTGGGTTTTCCATAAAAAAAAAAAAACACGTAATTTCTAAATGTACATAATTTACCTAATTCTTCATGCATCACAGAATCCAAATCTGCACACCTAGACGACACATCCGTTGTTTTACCATTTTCATCAATAATTGATAGGAATGAGTCGAGAGTCTGAAACTTTGTCTTTTTCTTCTGCAAAGCGGTGACTTTCATTGATCTTGTGACTTCCAATTTCCTGTCCTTGGCATTAAATATCTATAATAAAAGTTACTTTATGCATACAAATAATTATAATACATTAACCTTTATTAATTTTAACTTATTATGAAAAAACATATTAGCGCATCCACCTAAAGTCAAGAGGTCATTGTAGCACATAAATACAATAGATGCTAACAACAGACAGGGTTCTTAATTCTAAAAAATCAACTAAGATAGTTTAGTTGATTTTTTAGAAGTAAGAAATACATCCATTACCGAAATAATCTAGTCAGTTTTAACATCATGACTAGGACTCGTTTTAACTAATAAGATAAACTGTATAGTGTAATATAAGATATGTCTGCACAGCAAAATAGAAACACTAGATATGTAAGTGGTATTGACTAACCTTTAATTTAACTTGCCCCAGCACTTCAGTGGATCTGTTTATTTTAGCATCATGAACAAAACATTCATTACGGCTGCCGGGAGGCATTTGCCCCGTGATAGCATAACGAAGGCATTCGATAATAGTTGTTTTGCCGCAACCATTTTGCCCTAATATAAGCGTCAAAGGCCTTTCAAACGATATACGTTGTTCATCTGCCTCTTCAGGACCAAAACTGCGTATACCACGCACAGCTAGAGATTGAATTCCTGCCATTTTTATCTACTTTGGAAGATTAAATTCAATCAACAAACATTTTACGACAACACAACCGTCAAACAACCATGCCGCCCGCCGCCGGCTTGCAGATTCGAAATAATTAGTGTTGCAATTATAATAAATGAATAAATATTTTGGCTGAACGTGCAATGAGCTTTGTTTTTATCACAGTCTAATGTACATTGATGTAACGAAAAATCAATCCGACGTTTTTTTTATTTGCGATATTTTATGATGAATCGATGCATTTTATGTAAACGTTTAATATGATATTTGATCATACCAGTCACTATAACGAAATTTAACGACGCAGTTAACGGCTTATCCAAACGTAACTCACAATTTTGTACAAAAATTAACAAAACAAAATTATGTTACTTTGGCCAGATTCGATTAAAATTGAATTAGTACTAATATTGGTTTCGTAAGTAAGTTGCAGATCTACTCACGAAACCAATGTCAATTTTAATTTCTATCCAATCAGTCGAATATTAATTACGTCACTTTTTTAATTATTAATTTCGATTAAGATTTAATAAATTGTGAATTATTTTGGATTGCTCTTAACGGCGTCGTTATACTCCGTTATAGTCACCAGTATGATCAAATGTGATTATATAAGTTTAAATTTTAAAAAAGTCTGTGTGACATAGTTTGGTAAATTTCTCTTAATTTACCCAATAACCAGCCAATATTGTACTCGGTCGGCTCTAGTAATGACGCAATCCCAATTATAATTCCAATCAGTCGGAATTGGTTTCGTGCGTACCACTGCCGCAGGTGTAGATGCCCCGTTAACCATATCATTTTATTCTTTTCACAGACAAGAAAATTAAATGGCAATATTTGTGATAGTGAGTATCCATACTCATATCGATTTTATTCGAAGTATTTTCATTTCTAGTCGGAATATTTAAAGCGTATAAATGAAAAAATCATATTATGAATAGAATTAAAATATTAAATTTTTTTAAACCATGAATTATAACAAATATCTAAAAAATACGTTTCGATAGTAATTCGATACATCGTTTACACATACCACAATACAATACACTTTGTTGTTGGTTGCACTGCGCAGTGCGCGCATCACTGATTTACCACTTGAAAAATTTGAGTGTGCGTCGGGTGTACTGTATTGCAATAGTTTTATTGTGTTGTTTTGTTCTAAAATTTCATATCCACTGAACATTATTGTTACAATATAAAATGCGTGCTATTTAGTTATTGATAGCTCATTTTACATTGACCTAACTGGAAAATAAGAAAGTGGTAGAAAACTGTATTTAATTCGGATGTATAGCGCTACATGTAAGTAACATTTATTTCTGATTCTTTTTGTAAACATAAAGATCACTTAATTAAATGACGATATTATAATTTAAGCTTCTGTATCTATATCATTTTTATACCAATTGTGGATTACATATGTACATCGCTATATACATTTTTTTATTGTTGTTAATAATAATATTTTAGTATTCAGAAATAAACTTATGAGTATCACAACTACCTACTGTACGTCTAAATCTAATCTGCAAATTAATTAACTGTATCTTGAGAGTACATGATCGTAACATACTTAAAACTTCCTAAGGAAATGAGTATCAATATACTGTATGCCCCAGTTTTAATTATAATTGCATCTTAATGACCTACTTGTGTCAAGATTGATAAGTATTCTGAATTCAGATGCAGTGGAAATAGCTATAGTTATTTTGGGAGTGCAAAAACTTCTGAGTAATATATGGCTAGGTACATTGTTAATTAGTATAATAAGTATAACTGGTTGTTTCCTAGTTACCTACTATTTTAATTTGGTCCTTGTGAAATTGTTGATTTTAGCCTACTTAAAACAATTAATATGCACAATCTAAAGGTTATCAAACTTCACAATAAACTATGGGTGTAACAATATTGTGGGTATTGAAATTTAAAATAAAAAAATTCATAGGCCCAATGAAACATTGATGAATATAAGCAAAAAAAAAATGTAGTTCAGTTTTTTAATATACACATAGTGAATATTGTCATTATTGAATAATAAACAAAAATTTAAATTCAAATTTGTAAATGATAACACTTTGGCACCAATGCAGCGGTTTATTTACTGTAGTTATTAGAGATTATTCAAAGTTGCAAATTATTTGTTTTATATGTCTAAATTTCCGTTTAGTAGTGAAATATTCAACTAGAACAGTAGCTAACTTTGGTTTCATCACCATTAAGCATTCATCTGATTACTCTGTATGTTGAATTTAGATGAATATATTAGTATTATATAATATAATCACCTTTTCTATAGCTTTGCTGTGCAATGATTCCATTAATCTTTAAATACCTAATTCTGAATAATTGTTTTCAATAAAATTGTTCTGAACCATGTCTGAAGCACCTAGTTTTGATTATGTATGATCATCTTTGTGGTTTTCTTGACGCAATGTGACTTTTGTGCAACTATTGTATGCTTTGTTCAACAAAGTTACACTCATACAAAGTTCTTGAATTTACTCCAGAGGTAGCCATACATTTATGGCCAACCTCTAGTCATAAGTAGGGTTGGTTCCAAATGTTCATGGACAATAGTGGCCACTTACCAATAAGTGGATTGCATCTTAGTTTGCTACCTCCATATTAAAGAGAAAATCTATTGGGAGAAACTATGTAGTGAAGGATAACATCATAAGTATAATGTTTTCCTTATGTTAGCATTTGCAGCTACAATAAATATTATTTATGCTTTATTACTGTAAGTTACAGTCTATAGGCACTTAAATATCCAAGTTGAAAAGAACCAACAAGTTTTTATTGTGTCTGTGAAATGTCACCAAGGTTACTTTAATATTTGTTTACATTTGGTGGTAAACCACAAAAAAATATTATTTCGTAGACTTCTATAGTAATAAATTCTGTAATTATTAATAACCATACTCATCTAATAGTTATTTACACACACATAAAAAAATCCCATCAAAACATACTCTCAAAACTACAGATTATGATTAATTTTACTTTTGATTTCAACATATCTTCTAATAGTTTTAATACTAAGAAAACTTAATACTATATGCAACAAAAAGCAGCTTTCTTTGTTAGCCATATATATATATCCATCATGAATTAGCAAAAAAAGTGCATTTTGTTGCTATAATTAATATTCAGAATAAGATCAAAAACCAACAGTTTATGTTTTTATTCACGAAAAACAATTCATTATTTTGTGTTTTGAGTTGCTAATTGCAACATATTTTTCATTTATCTGTCTATTTGCTCTTTAGTGTTCAAGTATATCAAATACTTTGTAGATGGTATTGACCTACTCTACAGCAGCTACAACAAGGTTGCATTATGTTTTAATATGATAAATATTTACTAAGAAAAAATATTTTACACTTCAACTGACTTTATGTGAGCGTTGTATCACTTGTATATCTGTCACATGCTTGAATAAGAAATTAGTTATTACCTTATCGTGATGATAAGTTCATAGTTGGTTCTCATTTGTATCAGTGTTAATACTAGTGCTCTAGTGATAGTACATATAAAAATATTAGGTTAGAAGTTTATTGAGTGCACATAATTTCTCTGAAATGAATTTATTGATCAATTTTCTTTATTTAACAGGTAACCCTCCTACAATGGCATCGACCACTATGATCGAGACGGTCACTATCACCAGGCCGCTAAAGGTAAGTGAAAATATAATATTGGGAACTGCATATTACAGATAAGTGTACGTCTTTCGCGCGCAATTTTCCGCATCCGAGTATGTAGTAAACGCTTGATCCAATTAAAAAAGCCATTTGATGTACCTGTATATTTTATTATCTCTTGAATACTAACAAGTGCACAAGACCCTGTATTGGATTAGTGTAGCTACCTCTAGTGTAGTCAGTAAAGGTTTGCGACGGGATGCAAACGCACGGAAACTTGACAGCGAGCTACTTGTGGCAACCGGGGGAACTGGCCCGTCGGATGATGGGCGAGCGGCCCGCCCCGGTCCCGCCGACAAGAGATCTCTGGCCCCCGCCGCAGCAACCCTTGAGCATCAGCACATTACACATCGCATATTTGCACGATGACCCGTCGCCCCGACGTGCTTCCTCGACGATTCCGATATCGACTCATCCGTACAATATAACGACGGCGCCAATTGAACGTGAATACAGAAGACCGCGTGTTTGCACAGTCGGAACTAACACCGATCCACCACCAACAATTCTCAATAGATTGCGGCGTCTCGTGAAAAGAGACCGCAATTGGCCCCAGGGAAGCCCACCGCCGATATATCTTCGACCCTCGGCGAGAGTGTGCCCTGAAAGGGACGACGAAGGTCCGACACGGCGCGCGATTAATGGTATTAAAAGAGCTATATCATCTGCTAGACATCGTATTGCGCCAGGCGCGGAACATGTAGACAGTCCTAAGATAGTTTACGATATATCGAAACCGGGTGATCGAATGGTGACCACATTTGGTGTGAAGGAACCCAGAAGATGGTGGAAACTTCCTTCCCGAACTGAATGCTCACGTCGGATGCGTAACTTGGGACGCTGTTATGAACCACAACCGCGACCTCCGCCTCGTCGTCAGCCAAACCCTCCGCGCTTACAAATTACTCAGGTGTGACCGTCGAGGATGTTCAAATCTGAAGATCCCATTTTGAATATATTAAAGTTAGATCCATAGTTATCATTATATTAGTTGTACGAGATTGTAAGTGTTATGTTTGTGCTAAAACGCTATGCTTTGTTCGTGTTTGTTGTAGAACGATCGAAGTTTAAGTAGCGTTTTGGCTAATAAACGTGTCTCCGTAATCTGTGTTTTGTTGGCGCGGGAGGGCGGCAGATGCGAGTTGGTGCAGGGCGGGGCGGGCGGCAGTCTCGCGTCAGGCGCCGCCCGGTCCGATCGCCTAACTAGTGACTCCCGCCCTCGGGGACCATTCGCATTGTCATCTTTGCCCCGATCACCCAAAGATCCTCTAGAGTCACCGCAAGTAACAAGTAGTAGTCATTTGAACGTTGTAGGTGCTGCATAGGTGTCTTAAAGGAATAAGAAGCGAGTCAAAGGGATTTTTTTGTGTAGATCTACAAAATCGGCGCGACCGAATGCGCAAAACTCAGAGGGACTAAAAAACTACGTGAATTTATAGAGGCTCATTTTTTTTTCAATATATTTAGCAGATTGTATTATATTTGTTCTTAGGTAGGGAGGTAAGAATGTACATGCTCCTAGAAATGG
>DWNY01003021.1:0-10396 GCA_018250635.1 Telegonus apastus
AGATAGAATAAAGTAAAAAGAGAATCCTAGAATTACGCCTCTGGCGAACAGTAAGCCACTTCAGTTGGCTGCGAAACGTAATGTGTATGATACGCGCGTAATCACTGAAAACTAATTCATAACATCTTAGCAGTTAACAATAGGTAACACATTGTTATTCATAATTTCATTATACATTGTCTGATACTGATATGAGTTATGAAATAGCCTTCGTTATTGGAACCTACCTACGCTATGCCAAACGTGAACTTTCGCACAAGCAATAAAATAGCGGACACACGTTGCTTCCCATATTAATTATTCACAAGCGAAAGATATCATATGTCGATTAACATTGGCCTGCCTTTTATCGATTAGTCATTATGTGGGCTGTGGATTGTAGCAATGCGACAATACAAGTCGTATCTATATTACATCCTTTATTTTGTATGGTGTGTGATTTCAAATCAGTAGAAATGAAGGATAGATGTAGCGGTCGTGAGTGGTGCAGGAATCACGTGTAGATGCGCAGTGACGTAAGTAATCCTATAGTATAATTTAATAACGTCGGCACGCGGCACTGGGCCACTGCCTACAGTCTAGACTACGCAATAACACCATTAGGAAAAGCTATAAAGACACGGCACTCTTCGGAATACGCACTCAATCGATTGAGCGATCGGTGGAAACACTCTTTATGTCCGTCACGTTTTTAAGGTTGGTGCCTTCCACTGAGAAAATATAGCATGAAATCAAAAAGTATAAAATGAATGTGTGTCTGAATTGCTAAAAAAGCCTAAGGATTTGCCACCGACAAAAGCAAATACAAATGGTCGCTGATTTATAAAATGCCGAGGCATAGTAGAGGACTTCGTTGTTTAGATTCAGGAACCACAATGACGGTTAGATTAGAAAATTAGAACATTGTGGACTTTTAGGTACCTACCTATCTAATACGTATATAAGGAACCATACCTAAAGCGTATATCTGCAATATTAAAATCAATATGTGTAGCTTTTATAAAACAATAACCGTTCTGGCTGAGATAATCTATCTACAGAAAACCATCGCTATATTTTAACGATACCAAAAGTTTAGATTAGATGTTCATTAATTTTTACGCTGAGTGCTATAAGCCCAATACATTTGCAAAGTCGCTTTAGTCGCCACAAATCTGAAATGGACCTCTACATAGGAGACAAACCATTCTATATTCCTCATTATGAAGGTCGAGGTATATGTGCGAGAAAACATACAAAAAATTTAATAAACCTACAATCCCAATCCATAATACCCCAATATCATAGTAACATTATTATTCACTACTGAAGGGACAATCACAAGCGAGCACTTCTATCTATCTACTGTTTATCTACCTAATCCATATTGATTTTGTTTATTTACTCGTAAACCGCTACATCACACGTTCTGACATCGCTAGCGTAAAGTTCGGACGTACTCGCACCGGGTAAAGTTCAAGTCAAAAATAACTGTCGGCATCTGCAAGCAAACGAGTAGGTAGGGACAATGTTAATAAGACGAACATGATCAGCCAAGCTCAGGTCAAGAAACTATCATTGTCCGGGTAATACATGTTTACTGTAGATATAGCTGTATTTGTTGTTAAAGTAAAATATTTCTTGCTATTCAATTTGACACACCAAATAATCTTGTCTCTGACATAGGAAACTAGGGATTTGACTAATTTAGGTATAAATAAGTGGATTAAACAACTTTTAATCAAAATAAACAAGTATAAATATCAAGGTACGCAAGACTGTGCAAATAAAATTGCGATTTCACGGTACTAAATATTTGCGCGCCTAACAACGAAATCTACAGGAATTGGTAATTACGTAAAAATACCATATAGCATAGGTATCCATCGTTATAAGTATCTAACTACTTTAATCTTACTATCTACTACTTTAATTTAATCGTCAATAAACACACAATCGCGTCAGTGACGCCTAAATAGTCCAAAGGAAATAAATAGAAACTCCATGTGTCCAGTTATTATTAAGATAAAAATATCTTTGTAAACTATTCTACCGGCTACGGCATGAATCATGCAGTCGTTGATCTCGCTTGGTTAGGCAGTTTTCAGGTTCGAAACCGGTGTGAGTATAAATAGTTTGTGGCGCAAGGTCTCGGATAGTCATGACGTACGTTGCAATAAACAACGACTGTAATCAAAATCAAGCGTTAAATCGAAAAGATACGACTAAATAGATAAGGTGAGAGAACAATTCAGGAAAGTTCAGGGAACAACTTCTACAGCGAGAAATCTGAAAATGTTTCGTAGATAGCTACGTTACGTATTACGGTACGGAAGCTCCATGATTTCTAGAGAAACGCAGCGGTGGGAAAAATATATATATAACTATAACTTAAGTATTTGATGTCTTAAAGGAAGTCCCGTTATAAAAAAAATGAAAAGGTACTTACTTCAGTACATAAATACGGTACTATGGCATTGTGACCGAAGATCATGCACAGCGTGATTGTTAAATACATTTTCGCAACATTTAATGCATACCCAATCATGAATCGCACACAAAATACTTCCTTCCTTCTTTTAAAAATATTGTGTTTATGAATTAGGAATTTGTGTGCGTGTGTGTGTTAAATATCAGCATTTACCTAGGCACGGCTTTTGCCTTGTTTTTATTTTTAATATTCCAAATATAAATAATAAAAATAATTGACTGTAGAACGCGGTGAATTTTGCATCACTAAAAAGTGGTACAGAGGCGGTTAAGCGGCGGACATTAGGCGGAAATTATGAAAAAGGATTTTCTCCCAACCTTTAAAAAAAGCGGAAATCAACGAGGACGGTATGAAAAAAGTCTATTCTTATCTTTGATAAATAAAATATATTTATCTGAGATTGTTATTGACCAGCCGGTGTTTGGGTAAAATACGAACAATAAAGAATGTATATACTATACAAATAATAACATGGCGATTAGCTGTTTAAGTGTACATATTTAAAAGTTTGGGAGTATTGATTGAGGGTACGCGCGGCGCCAAAGTGTGACAATGGGTCTAGGTCGCCGCAGTCGGCGGCCAAGGAGCTACGAGCACACGCAACGATCTAATTAATATTCGATCTAAATACACTGTAAAAAAAGAATCAAAACGTTTTAATTAGGTAGTCAAAACTAAAATTAACATTTCTTAATATGACGCTTTGTTATGATTAAATTTTGACAGTAAGCCTAATTAAATGACTTTTAAACTTGACCGCCTCCTACGTGTGGTACTACAATTATGGCGAATACAATAATTATTTTGCTTGACCTGGCTTCTGGCAAGGTTCGTTCGATTTCGTTTCTTGAGGATTTTTAGTATTCGTTATATTATAGTCTATTTCATAAATCGACTCATTTAAATCTATATTTTTACGGAACAGCGCCACGTTTTAATTTTTAATTTGTTTAATTATATAGATAGGTGATTAAGTAGGTAAATTCAATTCAAAATTCGAAATCAATACAAAAGAATACAAGAACTGAATAGGTATTCGTCTTTTTATTAGACAAACAGTAGGTATATTGTATAACTTGTATTCATTTTCATCATGTATCATAATCATCGTAATATCAGTATTTTATTTTCCTTGTACCTTATACTGTCCCACAGTATGACTACTACAGAGTCGTAATGTGCAATTATAAAGGTGAAATATATACGTAAAACGTGCGTTCGCCTCACGCCAAAGCCGTCAGAACATGCTTCAAAACGACGGTGTTACGAAACAATCAGTTACATAGCTAATCCCGTGTTTAGTTCACAACACCTTCAGTATCAAAGTTCAGGAAAATCTATGATTACTCGCAGTTTTGTCAGTAGTTAGGTACACGTCAGAGACTTCCAATGATATACCTAATCATGTTCGTTTTAGAGTGGGTATACAGCATTGTAAAGTTGTATCGTATAGTAATAATAAAATTTGTTTTGTATAATAATAATATTGAACTTAAACTAAATATTTTTTATGATTTGGCCAGGACCTTCTAAGATAAACATTCTTATTAAGTACAGAGTAGAAAAAGTAGGTACGTATTGTGAAATGATTGTTACGTGTGCTTTACGAGTCGATATACGTACCTACCTACTTTAAAATTACATAATGTGGAAAGAGATAAACTGGTGTTTTATTACAATTATCAATTATTACGCAAGCAAACTTAATTATAATAATGTGTATAACAAATTTGTGTTGTTTTTATGGCGTTAATATTACAAAAGTAGATAATCATACCTTATTAATGTAAATTAAACAAATTAAATGTGTGTGATTAAACTTTAAATGCTTAATGACTTAAAATTCATATTATTTAAAATAAGTAAAGGAAGTTATCTTATTATTATTATGTGTTTGTGATAAAGCAGCAACATCTGATAAATCATAGTTGATCCTTTACATAAACGTACCCCCTGGAATGTCATATTATGTTGGTCACCAGCACCACGCAGAAGAATTCGCGATCATAAGTGGCTACCTGTTATATTCCAAAACAGTCGACGGTTAGCGTATCCAGCGGGCAGGTGATCCAGGTTTCGATTCGATGCGTCCGTTAATTGATTAATTTTAAAGTATGTTCATGGTCTGGGCACATGAAGGCATTCATAGATATCGCGATGGTGAATATAGATATTGAATATTAAACAACGAGCATTAATTTTTATACGAACAGAGCATTATTACAAATCTAAAAAGATTTCAATACCTAAGCGTTTCAGACATAATTTAACAAAAATAAGTGAAAGTGAACTAACCTCTTAGAACCATAAACTAATCAATCAAAACAGAACAGAACAATAATACCACCTAAGTATTTCTTTCAAAGCCGCATTTTTTAAATTCGCCAATTCTTGTAAGATGACCTAGAAGCTTACATTTTCCCATGAACTGGGAATATCGCCAATTTTACGATTACTCCTCAGCATTTATCTGAGAACTCTTTATCTCGAGTAGACAATCCCTTGCGTAATCTACAGAAATCTCTTATACTACTACGATAAATCATGCAATTTTAATCAAATCTTTATTTCATATATTAACCTGTGTAGTTTTTAATTCTAAAAGAACCATCTTTAAGATTTTAATCCTAAAAACCTCCCGGGTCAGCTCTTCTTAGAGCTGCTCTATAATTTATTAAAGATTGATAAGTTGAAATGTTACTGAATAGTGGAAAAACTAGCTTCTTTTAGCAGAATCATAGGACCGAGTAGAGGAGCCAGGTTAGGAGTAATTAGAATGGAGGATGAAGAGAATGGATCTTGCTTTTAATTTTTTACAATCTCGAAAAGACTTGCCACAAACTGGCAACAAGTCGCTTGCTTCTAGAGGGAGCTTAGCTAAGAAGCACGTTATCTTTAAATTCTGGAGAATAGGTACTCCTGATTTTTTATGGAAACATGCAATATTAAATATTTACAGTTTTATTAGGTATTTGTCTCTATCTTCGGAACTTTATAATTAACTCTGACTTAACGATTTTTCTTAATGAGGGATTTATGATCATTTGTTTAGGAGTAAATAAGAACGAATTATCTAAGATATATACAATATTTTTTGTAATATATGTTATGTAATGAATTTAATTTATATTATGAACTCAAACATGTGGTACCTACTGAAAATGTTCAGTAACCGCAATTTCTTTATAGTTATCGTATTAGGTACCTACTGCAAGACTGGTCCTTGGCAACGGTTGCTGTTGTAGCAACTTACGTCAAATAAACGACGTTAAAGTTGCGGTTGGGCGGGCATCCAGCTTACTTGCAACGTTTTATTATTACTTACATTATATAACAATAACATAATTGTAGGTATACTTCTTATAACCATAAAAGCCCTACCGCTTGGCTCGAGTGTTATCATATATCGTGTAAGAATGGGATGAATTTAGACCATAATTATATGTATCTACTTAACTATTTCACTACGCTAACAAAATGCGGCATGGTAGACAATGTGAGACATCGCGCAACTTTGACATTGTTGACAAACATGAACATATTATTTGCCATAAGACATGATTATATTATTGTTATGGTAGTTTTTTAACTAGAGAAGGGTTTTGAAGATAGTTGCACCTTGTTGGTGAGAAATACAAGGGGGCGGTGCTTTCTTTCTATAAAAGACTTATAGGTGAAGATGAATAAATAGAATGCCGCTTTCAGTCGCTTCCTATAGATAGTCATAACCGTACACTGTTGTAGGAGACAACAGTGTACAAGAAAATAAGAAGAGAAGTACACAAATACTCAAAAACAATATAAATATATTTTCATCATTTTGATATATTTGCGTGATCCGGGATCGCTCATAGTTATTACGGAGGTATTTATGGCAATAACGAGTTAGCACCTAGGTACCTGTCTACCTTATGGCGAAACAAAAAACCGATATATGTGAAGGTAACGACTCTCAAATAACAAAATGATCAGTTATTTATTTATAAATACACAAAATATCAACAGGAATAGGGTAAATAGATACACAAAATTGGGTATTCAAGGATTTTTTCCTATTGTTCCAGCGCCGACTTCGTAATATCGACCGATAACCCTAACTGTATACCTACCACGCTAACAAACTCAACAAACATGTAAATACTTAGATAAATTAATCCGAAGACAGCCAATTCAATGTAAGTGTATCCTATTAGGTATGTGTCTGGACTAGATAAAAAAGGAAATGATGGATGTTCAAAGGAGTAAAAGAGATGAGTAATAAAGATTTCGTTCTCTCCACTAACTATTTCTTAAGACATGGTGAGTTCAGTTAACTTTGTCATGGTATTCAGATGTCTTTTATACCTTTTGTTTGAAACATAATTAAACGACAGATTGAATAACAATTGATATGTCGGCATTTATACTCATCAAGAGACTAAAGTAGCAACGAGCGAGCAATCAGACCTATTGTTTTGCTAAAGTGATTTAATTGTAATTACAGTTTAAGATCCCGACCGTAAGGAAGATGTAGTTGATCTTGTTATGATTTATGAGCATAAAGGTAACCTACTCTACTTACTAAGGTTGTAGAACTTATCTGATATTGAATATTCAAAGAGGAATCTCAGTCCTCACGTGAGAATTTTATGAATCAGAATCATAGATAATATATTATACATGATAAGTATGTATTATAACGTTGTAGGTCTAGGTAGATGCTATTCTACACGATAGAGCATTGTATGCCATAGTTTAAACTATGATAACACTAGGTATTTCTTAGATACAATATTGAGATAACGCGATAACAAAACATTCAGTCACTTCAAAGATCAAGTATAAAAGATTTCACCTACTTCTCAAAAGATTACACAGTTCGTTTTAAACTTGCTTGTTTTCTCCCTTAGTAAAAGTAAAGTAAATAAACTACATAAAGTTTATTAATTATCGTAATGTTTTTACATTTTATGAGTCTCAGGGTCCTTAGCAAAAACATATACAGTGTGAATTGTGACAAACTGTGGATTACGATTAACTTTCAACGATCACTCTTTTGGAACAAGAATGGATCCAGGAATTAAGTGTGCAAGCCGACACGGTTAGAGGTGCACGAACTGCTCGGCGTGAATACAGACTATTCAACGCTGTATACGTTTTAAGGGCCTGTTTAATATCGCGACCCAGCCGTAGTAGTCTAGGGGCTGCTGAATTTTTCAAAGAGCAAGGTTCAAGGGTTAATTACGCCAAAAACGCGGTCTTATAGCAAGACTTTTATCGCATCTTAATTAGAAATATGAATAATACTTTTATTGCGATTTAGTTATTTTGCATAGATTTTGTCTGATTATACAATAATCATTCCAATGTGAGTTATACATCTGTTTTGGAGTAAACTTAAAATTAATAGGCTTAAGTACTGAGGGAGTGCCGTTATTTCGATTCGGTACGTTGTCTTGTCTACCTGCTTACGCCAGGTTTTGGGTTGTTTGACTTGGATCCATCAACACAATTCAAACAAGAATAATTTATACTTTATAATAGACTGATCTATTTAAAGATGAAGATATCGGAATAGGTGGATATATCAGTATTGTATATCAAACTTAAAATAATATTAGAATCCAACGAGTACATTGTATCAAATTGTGATACTGCTCATACAGCAAGAATAGAAAGTCGTAAATTTCATTTATCGAATTTTTGTAATAATTTTACATCTCCATTTCTGTTTCATGTTAAAATAATTTGCAAGATGACGTCAGATTTACCTACCTGTACGTACTCTGTTTATGAGAGGGTTAAAGAAAATACATATTATCACTTAGTTCTAATCAAAGGGACAATCACTTATGATAATTCAATCCAAAAAAAAACAGGAAAGCAATAAACAGTTCCCTAGAAGACTTAATAACTTAATATGCAAGTAACGTAGTGAATTTAAATACTGAGGCACTAACAAAGGCCTCTTAATTCGTTGTCCGTGGATGACACTGCGGATTATACATATATTTCACTATACATATTAATGTACCTATAAAGGAAGCGTTGGACAGCTATCCTGGTGGAAACGTTAATTGCTCTTCTATTTAACACTTCCAGTTATAACTGTACACTCGGTAACTATTGTTTGTCTGGCGCAAATAGCCGTACCTTTTAACCGAAGGTAAACGGCCATTTAGCTAATGTTGCTGACTGTACATCTTTAGTTAGGTAACACTGATGGTTCTGTTGTATTGTTTATAAATTCTTTACCTGGCTTCGTTGATGTTGCTTTAATTGCATTTATTTGACTTCTTTGACTTTCCACATGGTTCATACTATTAGCAGACCAAGGCGATGGAACCATTTCGATGTTAGGTGTGTTAAATCCGTTAAATATATTTGGTTATAAATTAAGTATATGAAAATATAGAAAAACAGAATCTTTGTATCACCATTATATCAACTATATTAACTAGTAAGGGTGTATTGTAAGGAGAAGATACTCACAAAGTATCCCTAGGCAATGTTTTGACGATCACATAAATACACTTCCTATATCGGTAGATACATGGCGCGATCGCGAATAGGGCGAAAATCGCCGCTTTTGAAAGCGTGCTCAGCACGGCGGCCATCGCGGCGGCTAATGCCATTAGAGCCACGAGCGCTGCCAGGATCGCGTCCATGTTGGCGGCCGGCCCAGTGGAGCACACCTCGACTAGCTATCAACCGGTCACAAAACGTTTGGCCGAACGATACGCGGACGTCGCACGGAACGACGCGACCGACGACTCCGCACGCTTTTCTATAAATGCGCGAAGGACGTGCGTGGAGCGGCCGCGCGGCGTCGATGGCGGCCCCGGCAGATGCACATGCGCGAACAGCTGATCCCCGAATGGATCGCCCGCTTCACAAAAAAATACCCGCCATGTAACACATGTAAACTATAACAATAAACGTTTATAAAAAAGGGACAACGGGATATACTATTTTTTGGCGTTCAAATTCAGTGACACTTCATTTTAGAAGATTATGTATCGAAATTTGAAAGAGTATTATCTTGTTTCGGGTGACGTTTTGTAAAATTATTTTGTGAGACTGACTAACCAAAAAGGTTACGTATGTAAATAAGGCTACTTCCGCGGTTTGTTAAATCCCTATCGACACGTAATTAATACTGATACTTGCTATAATTCGAGTAGATTTCATTGTTAGTATAGCCCAGAATTTAGCCCTTTACGGCTGCGGTCTGAACCCATAAACTAACATAATATTTATTTGTTCTAAAAGTTATTTCATGGATGGGAAACTATATTAAACATTATACCCATTGCAACGCAACTTTTTAATTGGTGCCACATAATTTAATAAGCTAATAGAAATAAAAAAATATTAATGGGTACTTGAAACAACTTGAAATACATCATGCAATTTTTTGTAGGCTTGTAGATTTTTTTGCATATATCCATGATGCCATAGAAGGAGCTAAAACACTCAATTTAAACCCAATTAGGGAACTTAATTATAGCAAAGTTAACCCCTATTATGGAATAAATTTTAAATCTTTATGTACTTAACAATTAATAGCTGACACACATAACTGGCACTTTAAAGTAAAAATGACCTTAATTACAATAGTGAAATAAAACAAATTATTTGTATTCAAAATATACATTTAATGTATCAAAAGGCATTTTGCACCATTACCCAATACCTTAAAAAGCTTACGAGTCTAACATGTACAGAAAATAAAAACATTCTGGTCAGTCTTAAACAGTTGAGACTGGAATGACTTTAGTCAAAATAAATATAAAATTAACAATGCGGCAAGTCAAAATAATTAGAACATTAATAATATATATTGTCACTAAATTGAGTTAGGAAAATCAGCATTAGGTACATATGTTTAATTATCACTTATTTGCAACATAATAAAGGTAAAAAAAAAAGAATTAATGGAAAAAA
>DWNY01003022.1:0-10395 GCA_018250635.1 Telegonus apastus
ATAAAGAAAAGAATAGAAATTTGAAAAAATAATAAAGAATTGAATATAAACGAAGATTGGCTATAAAGAACTCGAATCCATGGTCGGAAAACTGATTAAAAAAAATGGATTCTACATTCTACGGAAATTACAAATGTCATTATAGTTTACATAAATGTCAATTTGTCAAATTAGACTATTAAATTTTTAGGCAAGATTGTAAATAAAAGAAATCTCAGTATTTACAATATCATTTGAAACTTCTGAAAAATATGATGTATTTCGTTTTACGTACATTTTAAAAAGCGCTTAACTTGTCAATTAGGTGCTTTGTGTCCGAATTTACGATGGAATCTGTTCTATCTTCGGATGAGAGTTGCGATTCGGAAAATACAATGAGAAATCAATTAACCGGTACGTGTAATGGCTACTATCTTTAAATAAGGCCCTCAGTTGGGCACTAGTTTAATTCAAGAGTATTTTTTTGCTTACTATAAATGTTCATAATTGTTTGCTTTTCGTAGAATATGGCATGGAAGAGGAAAATCTAAGTAAACAAGAAATGTTAGATCTCCTTAAAGCATTGAAATATTCAAAATCCACAGCTAAAGATGATGAGATAATGCGTCGGAAAGTAAGTTTAGTATGTAATAGTCAAATATATTGAATTATTTATTTTGTGTTATTAAATTGTTCTTATTATAATAAATTATTCCTTCACTAGGTTGAAGGAGCTGATAACAAATCGTCACCGCAAGTATGTTTAAAGAGGCGGTACTTGAATGTAAGAGATAGGCGATTGCCATGGAGCTTGTTACCTCCTACAATCAGCCCGGCAGAGAAAGCTCGGACATTAGCTGTTTACATCAAGATAATGTCGCTAAATAGTTACTGTCAAGCCAGATTATCAGTAAATATGGCCGCTTGGCCACCACCGCTGGAAATAGTGGAAGAGACAACAAGAATCCAACCGATAAGATCTACTAGAAGTGGTCGTTCTTTTCCAATTTATGTTGGCTTTGATGAAGATTCTTCAGATTTAGATATAACTGTCACAAAATCGAAAAAGAGAAAGGAGTCACACAGTGAGAATCATACAAACGGTGCCCATTCTAAAAGAAATCTAAGCTTAAAAAGAAAATCATCTAAGGATGAAAATAACAGGCCTACTAAAGAGCTGAAAACAGCCAGTGAGTGTAATAGAATGGAAACTGAAAACCATATTCAGACAAGTGTTTATGAACTTATTGAAGACTGAAATGTAGTGCTGAGCTATAATCACAATAAAAATGTACTTAGTGTTGAAATATTCACTTTTTGAAAGGCTAATCACACCAATTTCATTTTAATAGATAGTATGAACAAAAATTTGTCTATTGAACACAAAGCTTTTATCTACAGTTTAAATCAAGAAGTTTGTTGATACGTGTGGCAAAGGGAGATCTCCCGTCAGGCTAGGTGATCATGCCTGGGGAGCGGTAGTTCTCTGACAGTTTCAGTTTGGAGCTTGTATATATGCCAGATATTAAGAATGCTTCGATAGCGTGATTCAGAATACTAGTGGCGCCATCTCTTGACGAGTTGCTGGAAGTAGCCACACTCACAACCAGAACACAGCAGCGGTATACTGCTTTTATAAGGCAGAAATAAGTTTGGCAGTGGTGCCGCCGGAGTCAAAATACAAAGAGTTCTAGCATCCTGAAACCGATTGTATAACATACATAACTGTATCCAGCTGATGTGAACATGGCAAACTATTTTTATTCTGTCTCATCACTCTTACATATTTGTTACACAAACACTCGGCTAGGTATTGTACGGAAACCGTTCTATTCACTCATTCTCCGCGATATCTTTACGCGCGGTCGGGCGCTGCCCGTATGTGAAGATTGTCACTTGTTGCTTCGCTTTGCGAACAGGTTCTTAGCTCAAACTTGTCATATCATTCATTCTAAGGGCCTCTGCACAATGTCTGAGCTATTTAACGGATTATTTCACAACGTCTTACTTGAACTACTTTAAAAGATGCTTTATTAATTAAGAGACTTCAAGTTAAATTACCTTAGATTTGTTTTTATTTTTGATTTACATCTATCTATTAAAACAACGCTCAGACAGGTTCACAAATAATCTTTCAATGACTTTCAATTATCTATGTAATGACAATTCACAATTCAAAGCAATAGTCTCTATTCCAAAAAGTAATAATAGAAGAAGTATTTAATAGTGTAACACAATATTTGTGACTTAATTGATATCTTTAGTCGTTATATAGGTAACTTCCTATTATGTGTAGGGCTTGACTCAATTATTATGAAATAGGCTCTTAGTCATTAGCTGTACCTATATAACCGCTTCCCAAGTTGACATTCGTGAAAATTCATACTATTCCGAGTTAAATTGTATTTCAAATGCACTCCAAAAATTTTTTTGCATTTCCAATGTACGTGTAGAAAAATGTATAAAACCGATCTTACCTACATTACTCAGAAATAGTTAATAATTCTTTATACTCGTAACACAGGAATGCTAATTAGTGCGAATTGTTTCATTCGTAATTCAGGTTTCGTGGGAATTCGGTTCATTAGACGAACATTGCGTAAAAGCCCTTAATTGTACGTCATTACGCGTTTCGAAACTTTTTAACGGCAAACAGCAGTATTTCTCATTTCGTTTTAGTAGTTCACAGCAATGTTTAGGGAAGACAAATGTTTAAGACGTGCTAAGTCTATCATTCTGGAAGTCTTCGTAGTTTTTTTTGGTTTTTTGCAAAGGGAGATCTCTCGCCAAGCTGATGAAGCAAGTGGAACGGCAGTGCTGTCTGTCTGAGTCAAACTCAACTTGTATTATTTAAGATTTTGAAAAACTCGATAGCGTGATTCAGAATAGTAGCGTTCTTTGATGAGTAACAGGATGGACACACATCAGAACGCTCGCCGCAGATCAGAACCAGAAACTTGCATCAACAAAGAAGTCGCCAGCTTACTGCCGGTTTGACCGTAGTGACACCGCCGTATCCATATTTGCCTACAAATTTGGTTTTCGCTGCTGAGTTTTGGTTTGTAGGTAATATAACATAAGTGATAAGTCTCTTACTACTTATGTTATTATGAATTTGTGTTATTATACGAGGCAACATCGTTACAATTTGCTCTTCACTGGTAGTCAAACGACGGCTATGTTTGACCATACTGTCTCCGTGGACAGCGATGTTCACGCTCGTTTGTTTGTTAATTCCGTTAAAATACATTGTAACTTAGAGACAAAATAAATTCACGTGTTTTCTCTTAAGCCATCGAGATGTAGTGTATTTATAGAGCACTCCGGTAATGCTGAAAGGTTGAACTGTTATGTCTGTGCGTAATAAAACGGATATTGCCGCGTGCATCGCTTACGGAAATTGGAGCGAATGCGCCGGCGCCGGCTCCGATTCCGTGAGTGGCCGCGTTTGAACGGACGAGTACACTCGCCTAATTGCTAGCTCTTTATATTTGATGTAAATTTAGCGTGTGAAATGTTAGTCATAAGGTGTTTAGTGTCAGGGAATGTATAATGCTTTTATAGTAAAACTTTATTACATTGCATTATTTTTACAATAATAAATTATTAACATAGTTCCATTTTTAGCATATATTATGTTATGAATATCAATGTACATTATATTACAAAATATCGTGCCTGAAAATGAATGTTGGGTATATTTATTTACTAGTTTCAAGTGTCAGTGTTAAAAAAATAGTTTAGAGTAGCAACAATAAATAAATAGTATCGACGATAAAATTCTATTCATTCCTATAAAGGCTTTCTCTCAAAAAATATGGCGTGATATTTATATTTGAATGCGAAATAACCACTGTGCTGATAAATGCCATATAGTCAAGTCAGTCAAATTATTAATTTAAACAGTCTAAGATGAACTTATCTCCAACAAAAGTAGTTCCCAAATTGGTAACGACCATTTCGGTGAATCCTAAAAGATTTAGATGTAGGTAGATACTAATACCGTTAGACAACTAGGAAACCAAGGCAGATAGCCAGCTAGGCTCGTCAAGTCGACCAAACGAGCCTCGCTCAACATTAGCTAACGCGGAATCAATAACACGAATATTGTTGCAAGGTGTTGCATTGCACTTTCATCCCAACGGCTTCATATGCTTGCTATCAGGGATGTTATGGAGATCCGTAACCGTAACCGAAACTATCGGATATCCGAGTTAAAAATGTATCGATATAAGAAAATCGAATGATTTCGGATAGTGGTCAAGTTCATATATAACATAAACCGTTTTTCATCCGGTTTTCATCCAGCACAGCAGACACAGTAACCGTGAACGTTTATTAATTGCAAATAAAGTAAATCGTTACTACGTTGTACTATATTTTCCTTTCACTATTCCTTAAAAATCATCTATCCGTAACCGAAACTACCAGATAATCCGAAATAATTTCATATAGTCGTGTAATAAACCGGTGTATTTTTTTTCATATATCCAGATCCGAAATTTCATATCACGACATCCCTACTTGCTATTATTGGCCGTTGCTAGCTTCCTGCAACGCTGGCTGCCAAATTTACTCTTATTGTATAAATATTGGGAGATTAAGCCGTTAATATGCTTTTGTTGTGTGTTTGAAGAGGGCATGGTATGCATGTGAACATGTTGGAAAGATTGGATTGGAATTGGATGACTCTTTGTAGTGTTCTGGAATAATGCAGTTGTGTTGGTGCTGAGTCTATGCTATTGTTAAGGGTTCCTTTCCATCAAAGATATGCGAGATGACTCAGCTATGGATATGCGTCATATCCATCAATAGGTTTGTTTGATTTTTATTGAAAGATTGCAATATAAGTAAACGCAATCTACAGTCATAGCCCCAGTAGGATTTTCTCCTGTGTCGTGGGTGCCATGGAAACACACAAACACGAATACACAAATACTCAGACCCAGAACAAAAATCTAAATTCATCATTCAGAAATCTGTCTGGCCGGGGATCGAACCCGGAACCCATTGGTCAGAAAAGCATGGTGACCGCGCCGCTACGCGGGTCGTCATATAGAAGCGGTCTGTGGGTAAGCAACCCTAAACAGCTTACAATAAACATTTTAAGTCTTAAGCGCCGCTAATATAGTATTTTCATAAATTTTAAAGGTGGAAGAAACCTTTCTGGCTCGACCCCAGTGGCACAATCTCGACACCTTTGCTTCTATATGTACTCTAGAGTCTAAACAGAACGTCACGCTTTCAGTGACAAACAAAAACGTCCAAGAAATATAAAGATGTGTGTGTGACTCACGCACACTAGCCTACAGTTAGCTTTATCGTATGCTCACATTACGCAATTTTAATTGGACAACAAAGTCGCCTGTTATATGCTTTAGGTATTTAGAGGCTAACAGTTAGTGACTATGTTTCAGGGCACCTTTTTTAAGTAACCCTCGATTTAGAGAGTATATCAAAGCTCGACACCTTTTCTACCTAATAACAACAATGTCAAGAGTTGCAGACGACGAAGAGAGACTACCCGCGTAGCAAAGCGGTCACTATACCGGTCTGACACGCAGTGGATTCCGGATTCGATCCCTGGCCAGGCAGATATCTGAATAATTAATTTAGATTTCAACGCTGGGTCTGGGTGGTTGTGTATTCGTCTACGTGCGTGTCCATGGCACTCACGATACGGGAGGAAATCCTACTGTGAGGCTATGAGTGTAGAAAGCGTTAAAAAAGTAGCTGTTCTGATTTAACGTATGGTAAGGGAGACACATTTATTCGAGGCGTTCACACTTAACCCTTAGGGGTAAATTACCCCCTTAGGGTAATAAGTAAGTGTAATTTCGGATGCCTGGTCGACCTTAGGTAGGTTAGTCCTACCTGATTTGAGATTACTTATACGGTTATATTTTTTTATACATTTTGAAGATTTACTTGCAAAATATTCGTCGTCTCTTATATTTTTGTATACAGAGATTTACACACATAATGAACAATCTTCTTATTCTTTCTTTTTCAAGATCTTTAAACACAGAAAGCTGTCGTTCACTCGGCCAGCGGTACTAAAAGTTAAAAATATTTTTGACGTATATAAAAATGTTTGTTTTATATTCCGTCAAATAAGAAAGCCGCGTGTTTAGACAGGGCGCAAACAATTTGCGTCTGTCGTAACAAAACGGACGATAAAATTATTGCCACGAATACATTCTGTTTTCTGTTTAAATAAATATTGTTTGGTGAGGCAGAAAATTGTACTTGAAAATGTATTTTTATTTAGCGAGAACAATTCGTAAATACAGTTTTAAATAAAGCAGATGCTAGTATCTTGATGTAATGTGAAACTTATATGTGGCCACGTTAGTTGACGGGACCAGAATAGGGCTACGGTATCCCCTGCTTGTTGTAAGAGGCGAATAAAAGGGGGCTTTCGGGGTTGCGGGCGGCGAGAGTGGGAGCTCGAACCATCCATTCAGCGACCCCGAGAAGGACGGCGGTAGTGTGGTTGCATACCGTCGTACCGTGGAAGACGCGACGAGCACAACGCTCGCCCGGGTGGAGCCCGATGGAGCATCGCGCCCAGAAGACTCCGGTTGCGTTCCTCCGGAGATCCCGGGGTCCTCTTCATAGCGCCGAGGACGGCCACCGGGGTGTTTTTAGTGGGTAAAAATCCCACATAACTCGGCGTCGCTCCCAGGGCGACGAGCACCTTTTGAAGGTGTCATCCTCGAAAAAAAAAAGAAAAAAAGTACCTTCGCTAACTCGAACAAGAGCCAAAAATAAAATGACACCCGTAACCTCGTGTTAGCGAAGCCAGTCAGGGTCTTTTGGACTTACTGTAACTTGGTTTAAGATAAAGCTAGAAGACTGGACTTGTTATTTACAACTTATAACAAAGAAAGAAAGAAAATGATTGTTTTCGTAATCACTGTAAAACCGAAATATAATTATTGATATATTTTTTTATTAACTAAGCCTAAGTTTCGCCTTAGACTTTCAGCTATCTTCCATTGAAAGTCCCGTCAAAATAGGTCCAGCCGTTTAGAAGATTACTACAGCCAAACAAACAGACAGACCCACAGAGACACAAAAAATATAATGGTGTTTTTGTTATTGGTATCGTGTATATTTTCATATGCATTGAGTAGAAGTTGTTATATTGACATTACAAACAGACACTTCAATTTTATTTATTTGTATAGATATAGATTTCTGCATACGTGCGTGTATATATGAAGACGTGCTTTAGAATTGTGAGCTCGTATTGTAGTGTGTGCTAAAAAATATAATGCGACATTTCGACACCCGCCGAGCACAAACGAATAAACACGAATATGTGTTGGAAGTAACCTGGAGTGTGATCGGTACTCGCCTCAATCCTCGTTCGTTGTCCACGACCATAAATGTTTTTTGTTGTCAAAGATTTATTCGTCCGTATACGGACGCGTTATTACATGCTTGTTATTCTTCGACGAATAACTCGGTTTGTTCGCAAGTGCATAAATATTGCATAAAGGGAATCAGGCTATGATTTTGTAAATGAAGAATGAAAGCAAGCAGACCATCGCAACTATGCCTAGGGGCGACCGTTATTGGCACGATTTCAAGAACATTTACATTGCAGTTGCTATATACTTCCTTATATGCGTTGATTTATATACCACCTCCTTTTACGCATTTTGCAAATTTCAATGGGATTACTTATTCTAATTTATTATGGAACTAGTAAGATTTTCTAAATAAATCATGCATTGAAAGCAATGGATATTCTCGTGTCAATCTATTGAAATTATATGGAATGTTTTTTTTCCACTGGGGCAATTACTTACATAATTTTGAGTTACAATATTTTTCTAATACTACTTTGGGTGAAGTGCACATCACTGGATTCGAACAAAACCTCTGGTAAAAACTCCGGCAGAACTATACATTTTTTTGTTCTCTGATTTTATTTAAATAATGACTTAGAAAACGATCGTACAGTGCACTTGATGGCAAGTGACCACTGTCGTCTATGGACATCTATGGCTGCATGATTAGGATCCAACTTAGCCCTCAGGGTAAGCAACGCGTAGACTACCTCGGGTGGCATTCTGATCTTATCTGGGGTTGATCACTCATATCTGCGGGCAACAGTGGCCACTTACACTCAGGTGGATACATACTATGCTACCTCTCTATATTATTATCTTCTTTTTAGGTGGTAGAACCTTTTGTGGTTCGACTCCGGCGGCACCACGGTCACATTTATTTGTGCCTTATAATAGCAGTGTTAAGCACTGATGTTCTGGTTTCAAGGGAGAATTATTTGAGGCGTTCCAACTTAGTCCTCAGCGATAGCAAGGCATCTGTGGCGGACGTCAGGTAGGATTGTGATCTTATTTGGGGTCAAGTACAGATGTCCATGGGCGGTAGCGGTCACTTATCATCAGATGGGCTGCATGCTCGTTTGCTTCTTCGAAACTATATAGATATTTATGTATAAAGATATATACGTATATATTTATGGTATACATTTATATATATAAAAGATGCTCCGAGCCCAGCAGTAGAACAACAATGCGTTGATTGAACTACCGTTTATCGAACATCGAACTACCTATCGGTATTTGGACAGTATCATTACGTTACATCATAGCTAACGTATTCCGATATTAACCATCCTATCCGCCCATTGTTCTCAGTAACTAATATGCGGAGAGCGCTCACGGCGCCCGAGGGACGTAGATTCTAATCCCGGGTAGTGCAGGAACTATCGTATGGCTAATAACGTGCAATCTTTAGACAGTTATGGTGATAGACTTGTGATACTTGTGATTTATGTTGAAAGTTACAAAGGTTGAGCGTTGATATAGATAAGTTATGTCGGCGATAAGGTGTATGGATTGGGAAGTGCGGCGAAATATTTTGAATTTTGCAATCCCATTTACCTATGTTAGAAGTAACAGACCAGTATGTCGTCCTTTTTATAATTGGAAAGTAGCAAACAAGCCTGAAGTCCTCCTGATAGTATGTGGCCAATGTCGGCCATGGACATCTGCAATTAACCGCAGATAAGATACATCCTATCTGAGTTTGACCACAGATGCGTTTGTACCCCTGAGGACGTAATTTGAACGCCGGGGTTAAGTATGTCTCTATTTCTCTAACCTTCAGAACAGCAACGCTTAACATTACTGTTAATTAGCACACATAGGCCATTTACCATCTGATGGTAAGTGGCCGGTGTCGCACATGGACGTCCGATAAAATTAGAATCCTACTTGAAGTCGGCTACTGATGCATTGCTATCCCTGATGACTAAGTCGGAACGTTTCAGATAACTATAACTTCCTTACCACATCCCTCAATCTGTTATAATCTTTCAACTTATAATAAACTGGAAGTAGCAAACAAGCAGGTCACCTGATGGTACCTGATCACTGCTGCTCATGGACCCCTAGTCTCTAGCTCAAGTATCAACCTCAGATAAGATCATTCCTGATCTGAGCTCCGCCGCAGATGCGTTGCTAGTATTTACCCCTATGGAATAACTTGGAATGCCTCCAACGAGTATCTCTGTACCAACCAATTTGCAACTACGTCATTTTTGAGTAATATAAGTTGAATGTTTAAAATCGTAAGTGATCCATAAATGATACATGTGTATATTATTTCTATGCCGTTTGATGAAAATAATGCGTTTTTCTTTTGAACATTGAGTGTAAGAGACGTTACACAAACGTTTAACTTAAAATCTGGAGCAAGTGAGACTGTATGATTGTTAACACACTTTTGGTCTTGTTCTATAAAGATAAGAGAATAAAAGTAAAAGGGAAGTAAGATAAAAAGATAAAAAGATAAAACAAATGATTGTTATTGATTAAATAAACTGAAATATATTTTGGGGTAATGTTAAGTTTAGTTGTTATAGTTTGAGTATGATCGGCTAGGAAGGTTTTTTTTAACTATTTTAACTATTTTGGACCAACCTTTTTTTTTCGGAAGTTATGGCCGACGGAGAGAGACTAAAATTGAAAAATCGTAAAATTAGCGTACGTTAAAATTAATGTTGGTTACTTGATTCGTTGTTTTTATTTTTATTTTATTAGTTTTTTCTATAATACTGGAGTAGCAAATGAGTTCGCTGTCCAACTGATGGTAAGTGGCCACTGCCGCTCATAAACATTTTTTATGAACCCCAGATATGGCCAAGTCTTACCTGACGTTGGCCTGAAAAGGGTTACTACCCTGAGTACTAAGTTGGAACGCTTCGGATAAGTGATTGCCTTCCTTACCACACCCTTCAAACCAGAACACAGCGCTCAATACTGTTATTAGCAGATATAGGTATGACAGTGGTGCCACCGTAGTCGAACCACAAAATGATTTATATTTTAGTCATCCACTACCAACATTGGTTGGTCGCACAGTTATGTGGTTGGT
>DWNY01003023.1:0-10392 GCA_018250635.1 Telegonus apastus
AAAATTAAAAATAAGCTATTCAAATTAAAAATTGTAGTCATTATTACCTTAACGGTAGTGTTATTCACCTTATTCTATAAATTTCGCTAATCATTTATTTTTCTACACCAGCTTAGGTATATATAATTAGAGGTGTGCAGCAAACACAGACAGGCGGTGTTCCGTTGATTCAATAGTCGGCGTATAAATCTATTCATTGCACAAAGCTCTGTACAAACAAGGCTAATGAACGCCCCCACCTACTCAGGTAATTCGGTTATACATTCGCGGTGTCCTTTTATAGGCTTTTTTCGAATTTATTAGCACTTCGTCGAAGTAGCCTTATTTTTGAGTTCGGGTTGGTTTTTTTGTGAAGGGGTTGTTTGGGTGTTTCTTAACATCATACCTATTCAAAGTTTATTCAGACGTTGTTATGGGTATTTCATTGGGTACTAACTAATATGTATGTGATACGGTTTTATAAGACTTTTTTTAGGGAGCAATACCATCATGTTGTTTTTCATAAATAAATAAATCATAGTTTTTAAGTTGGCAGGTAAAACCTTTTTTCATTCGACTTCGGTGCCATCAACGCCACACCCATTTCTGTCTAATAATAGTAGTGTTAAGCGCTACTGTCTTTTGGTTTGAAGGGATGGTACGGAAGAAAACTTATTGAGTGACTACGACGACTTCAAAAAAACTTATCCGAGGCTTTCCAACTCAGTTCTTAGGGGTAGAAACATATCTTTAATCGAACTCAGGTAGATTCTTCATCTTATCTGGACTGTATCAGAGCTAGACTGAACGGAAATACTTATTGAACAGGGTTTTTATTTATATATAGGCCATTTCACCCATGGATACCTGTGATCAACCGCAGATAACCTTAGAAGTCCTGCCTGAGGTCGGCCACAGATGCGTTGCTACACTTGCGGCTAAGTTGGAACGCCTCGGATATGTACATACATACATATGTCTCCCTTCAAACAAGACCACAGCAGCGCTGAACATAGCTATTATAAGAAAGAAATAGGTGTGAACCGGAATTGAACCACAATGGGTTCCTTACCTTTAAAAGTGAACCAGATTTACTCACTGTATGTATTACATTACTATCAATGTAAATATTTCTTTAAGCTAATTTGGCTGTAATAAACTATGAATATTACTGAATGATTCATCCAGCGTAAATTGCATTAGGTGCAAATTTTTCACACTTCCAAACTTCCTAATAAGATTACTTCAAAAAGGATTACCGACATTATCAAATTTTCTTTTCGTTGCTCAACTTTAGCCATTTTTATAAAGCGAAAGTTTTGTAAAATCACCTTGAAAGGGGAACTTCACGATTCGTAGGCAAATGAGTAAAAATTAGACGCTTTACGAGCTAAGAAAGCTCTTATTAATTACAAAGGAAAGTTCTAGTGAAAATTTCGTTCTCTGCGAAGTTCGTCGTAAGAGATTTTTCATGTCTATCTTGATGGGATTATGAAAAAATGTGAAATTGTATGCATTGCATTCAGATGAAATAAGTACGATCTTATGAAGACAACTTTATGCTAATTAATAGCAGTGTTAAGTTGCTGTAATCTGATTTGAAGGATGTGGTAAGGGGCCATAGATATACTAGTGAAGAATCGTAGTAGTATATTAATGTAAGGGAGACATATCTCAGGCATTCCAACGTAGTCCTTAGGAATGGCAACGCAGCAATGACCGACCTCAATTTTTAGATTTAAAAATTGAAATTTTGCTAAGATTTGACTTTGACTAAAATTTGGAATCGAACGCAGGAAACGTTCCTGACAGATGTAAGTACCATATCGTACGTTAAATATGTTCCTTAATTATATGACGCGAGCACGCACGCGAACGCGAAAGTACACGTATACGCGCATGTGAGTTCATAGACTCTATATCTCGTGTATTTCTTAAGAGACTAAAAATACAACGTAAATATTTACTAACGTAACATTGGAGGGCTCCCCCACAGTCACATGTCATATTGACAGGTGACATTTTGACAGCTGAATAGGAGTAGGATGTTAGAGCAATGTGTATGTTTGGAACACACAGGTAAAATATCTGAATGTGTTATGTTTATACTTTTATCACGGTGTAGACTGTACCTAATGTTTTATGTTATCATTCAATACGAAAGTCGTGCTATTAATTCAATTTATGAAATTGAAATATACAAGTTTTAATATTTTGAAATTTGGAGATAGGAGCTTATGATTCCTACCGTAACATTACAGAGGGTCGATGATATTTGGATTAATAAAGAAATGTTTAACTGAAAATTTATGATTTTTCAGTAAAATATTTTACGCCACCCCAGCAAATATTTAAAACATACAGATAAATTAGTGATTTTAGGTGTTAAGATCACAGCTTTATAGCTTAGAAAACGACAATCATTTACTTATATAAACGTACATTTAACCAAATTGTTTCAAATACATGTCAAAGCAACTAATAGAAATACGGTTTCGTCTAAAAAGTCGTCGTCGCCTAATATCTCTCGGACGGAAACAGACGAAAATAACCAAAACCGAGTACTTCCTTTCTTTTCGTCGTCAAACCGTCCGCTATCTTCATTTCTTCGGACGATTTGCTGCGATAAAAGATCGGCTCTAAAGATGAAATAAGAATGAAAATGTCGAAATACTTTACTCTCGACATTTTTATGCAATATACATAATCAACGTATAATTTAGATTCTAATTTATGACTTGTCGACATTGCAACATTTATCTCAAATTTACAGACATAACTTGTATAAAATTTTCGTTATGGTATTTATAGCCAATAAAGAATTATTGGAACCATTGCACTTGCATCCTAATTAAGCCTGTTTGGTTGAAACTTATGAGACATGATATAACCGTGACGATAAACGTTCATAATATAACACAAAAAATATCTCACAATCACATCTCTGTACAATTATTGCAAACATCCAAACAGCACGAGGAATCCGGCGACAAATCTTGACATTCAGCTTGGAGTGCTTGTTTGGTGCGCATTACATTCCTATTTACGAAACTAATTTCCGTGTAAAACTGAAAATAGACGGACGGGACGCGAACCGCGCGGTGCCGTCCTGAGATATTTCTGTTAAATATTGTGGTGTGGATGCATTGGACTTGAGATTGGAAAAAAGATAAGTAATAACTAGGGATGTAGTGGATATGAAATTTCGGATCTGAATATGGATACGGATATGTGGAAAAAATTATACCGGTTTCGGATACGATTACGGATATGTAATAATTTTGGATTATCCGATAGTTTCCAATAGTTTCGGTTACGGATAAATCATTCTTAAGGAGTAGTGAAAACAAAATAACGTACAACGAAGTAATAATTTTATTTATTTACAATTAACAAACGTACACAGTTATTGTGTCAGCACTGCCGGATGAAAACCATTAATTTTGTTTTATATTTCAATTCCACCCCTATCCGAAATTATCCGAAATTTTTATTTCGGATTTGGTTACGGTTTGGGATATAATGTTTTTTCAAATATCCGATAGCTTCAGTTACGGATACAGATCTCCATAACAACCCTGATAATAACTGCAACAGTTTTGTGTGATATATAAATCATAATTAAACGTTATGTTATGGTTTAAGAAGTTTTGAGAATTTTTATATTTCTTTTTATATCTTTTTATATTATTATTGCACTGTTATCTAGTACCTTACTCTTTTGATATTAGTACCGTACTCTTTTGATATTCTTCGTACATATGGTGGGCTGTCTCACGTCTGCTATATGATTTGTTATCTCAATTTTCCAGTGATAGCTCATCTTTCCACTGCTTTCAATGCTTCTGTACAATTCTCAGTCTCAATCATCTTGAAAACAGACTTATTGATTGTGTTACTATCATCACGTAAAATGTACTAATATTCAAACAGATTAACTTACACAGAAAAGTCAAAACAATCCAAAATGAAAGGAATAAATGACTCCATTCTCTTCAGGACCATATGCACTCCCCGTTACATGCGACAAGGGAAAGTAACAAATCTTTTTGCTCTCATACCAATTTAGAGTTGATTGTCGGTCGCATGTTCCCGTTTTAACGTTCATTCGTGAACAGTGTCATTAATGGTCTCATGTAAATACAAATACGATGGTTGTACCTGTGATTATTCAGTTTTAGCTGTTTCCTTCAGAGATACTTCAATTATTACTTATTTATTATTATTTAATCAGCGCTTAAAATAATGAATGATCTATTCGTGATCTAACATAATACTCCAGTCATATTAATGATTAAATTTAAGTTTGGTTTTTGTCCATGTAATATCAAGTCCGCAGTTTGCTGCTCCCGAGCACTGTCATTTATATGCTTTGCAGAGCCTAACTGGCCTGTGCTTTTCCTAGATTCGATATCAGCTTTAATCAAATATATTACTGATGTTCATCGTGTTTATGGATTTTCATAACTAATTTGATGTATAATTTCATAGAGCTATTTAATTCCGTAAGATTGGTAATGTCAATACCCAGCAATGAAAAGTATTAAAAATAAGGGATGGTGGTATTGAAACAACATAAACTTCTATAAGAAAAGAAATTAAATAAACACCAACGTACGATAAAAATGTAATACAGGGACTGAAGAAAGAAAGATGAAGAAAGTGAGTTTGACGACCCGCGTGGCGCAGCCGTCTCCATACCGGTCTCACACGCTGTGGGTCCCGGGTTCGACAGATATCTGAACGACCAGACAGATATCTGAACGATGAGTTTAGATTTCTGTTCTGGGTCTGGGTGTTTATGTATTCGTCTTTGTGTGTTTCCATGGCACCCACGACACAGGAGAAAATCCTAGGGTGGGGCTATGAGTGTAGAAAGCGTTACTTATTTTTTTCGAGGTACCAACCGAAGGTAAAGGTAACGCGAGTACAGTACATAAGGTGAAAGTTTTGTATCTCTAACGAGCACATAATTGCTCAGCGTTTTAATTGTAGCAGGACCAAAATTTACTTCATTAACCGGTCTGCCGGGACCAAATGAACTGGAGCCAAGATACGGCCAAGACTAATTTTCAATTAAAACTTCATCAAACTTTAAGCTAGGAATAAACTTGGGGACGAGGGTCAGATTAGAGGCGTTAGCGAGGATTAGACGAATTGAAAGAAATCGATATAAAATAGTGCTATCTGTTGGTATTTAACCTTACAAGTGAAATGACCGAATTTTTTTGTAATCCATATTAATTTATTAAATGGCTTGTAATAAATTGAATTAGTGAATACAAATTATTTATTTATGCTATATCATAAATGGGTGGATTTAATAGTTTTATTTATGATATACCATAAATTGGTGGATCGTGGTAAGCTTTAAATAATGTCGTGAATTTTGAATTAATACGATAAAAACTTTTAGCATAAATCATTATTTTAATTTAACTAAATCGCAGTTCACAACTCTTTGAATTAATGGATGGATTTCTAAATGTACTTCAGCGCACCAAACTTCATTAGAATAATCCAAATAATTAGAATAATAAGATATACTTCAAAGTTATACTTTAAAATAGATAATGAAAATATTGCTTTAATTTACTTCTTTATTTGCTAGTTTTTAATTTATAGCCTCTGTTTTAATAATAAATGATATTTAGGATAACCATCAATACTAGGCTAAAAGAATCTTTCCATTAATATTTCTCCGCTTGATCTTGTAACTTGGATCTACACAGAGATAAAATCTTCGCTAAACCAACTAAACTGCAGGTAGTAGGTACGATAGGTGGCGTTGCCACGAATATTAACGTTTGTTTTGCACCATTAATTGGGAAACATTAAACTGGAATCACGTTTATGCTCGGATCGTGATTTTAACGGCGAATATACTGAAAATTATCTCATAGAAACAATTCATGATTTAATGCGTGCTCACCTGCGCGTAAACACGCATATAAGCGGTTTAGAATAGGAAATAGACATTTAAAGAAATCATTAAATTTTATCGACGTAACCAAATTGTAGCACAGACTAACCGACAGACGACGCATAGCTTTATTATTATTTGTTTTTTATATTATGGAAGTAGCAGACGAGCATGCTGCCCACCTGATGGGAAGTGGCCACTCAACAGCAGATGAACTGCATGCTCGTTTGCTACTTCTTAATTATAAAAAAAACTAATACATAAGGACTTTGAAGTCCACTGTTGGATTGATTACAAAGAAGGGCCTAATCAGAGTCCCTGAGCTTGACTACGCATGCAGTAGGTAGAATAACTATAAGACAAAAAATAGAAATACTTACAAAAAATATAAATAATATCAAAATAAGTACTTAAAATCTCATTGACATTGACAGTGGAAAAGGAATGGTAATATTTTATAACCCCTCATAACACGGTTATTACTAGTAAGAGTTCCAATTCGAGCGGATAGTAGACCTGTACTATTGTATACATAATTTTAATTTCAGCAGTCTCGGGACTAGCTGTTCCATCGAAGATATTGAGCGAAATTTCACAGAGCTCTTTACACTTCAAACGAAAACCATTTGGGATTTTTTGCTCATAACCAGAAGAGCATATCCAAAGGCAGCTTTCGTCCGATGCACACGATATTGCATATGACATGTCGACGCATATGACGTCATAAGTGGAGGCCAAATTGAATTTTTATCGGATTTCAAGATAGAACACTGTTCGGCGATGTCGGATGTAGGTTTAGTTAGCTAAAGCGTGGTTGGATTTTAAAACATTTCGGTTAAGCAATAGGTCTGGTTAAATCATTTTTCTACGGATGTAGCAAAGGAGCAAGGCGTTAACATGACGATTAAGCTATCGCCGTTATCTAAGAGTAGCCTCAAGTAATATAATAGACCTACCTGCGGTTGGTTGAAGTGCCATATAAATGTCATAGAGTGTACGGAACTTAAATTCAAAATTGCTATTTAAAGTCCTGAATCTTGCTAATCCGGATTAGATGGTGTCAGTCCAGTATGTGATGAAAATCGGTTATATATTGATATAATATGCTGTAGTAGCATAGGTATCATACGTGTCTGAACTGATGATATTTATACAAATAAATAAAATTGAAGTGTCTGTTTGTAATATCGAAATAACAACTTTGTAGGTATACACGGTACCTATAACAAAAATACAATTAAAAAAAAATTGTCTGTCTGTCTGTTTGGCTGAAGTAATCTTCTAAACGGCTGGAGCGCTTTTGACGGGACTTTCACTAAAAGATAGTTGGAGGTCTAAGGCGTAACGTAGCCTATAATTTTTGAAAAATACACTAGTGCGCTCTCCACTTGCATGCGGCCGGCCATCGCGGGCATTAATGTCAGTTGCGATTAAGCAGATATTAACCTTATTATTATACCTTTTTGCTTCTTTATAAAATAAAATAATCATGCATTATGAAAAATATGCAGTATACATTATTGGAAACATAAAACTTATAATCTTGGGCATCATCTCTAGTGTCCTCCACTCGCGCGTGAAAGGGCGTGTGCGCGACATCTGCGATGACACGTGGACGTGACGTCACAAGTGGCGGTGAAATTGGATTTTTATCGGATCCCGATAAAGCACGGTTCCGCTCCGGCGGCCGCGCGGCCGTCGTGGAAATTGTTTCTGCATTCGCCATTAGGGCGCTCGCTCACGTGAAATATAACTGTTGCGGTAGTTTCTTGCGAGATTGTAGTGGGATTGTAGCATATGGGCAATAAATCCAGCTACTTGAATTTCAGCCACAAGCGTATGACTCTGTGATCCAGGTATATTTTATATATCTCAGTTCTCAAAGTCAGATCTAAGTTTCACTTAACCGTAATTCAGTTCTAAATAAAGATATCTCAGTTTTGAGATCAGATCTAAGTTTCACTCACTCGTCATTCAATTCTAAATAAAGTTTTTTTTTAAAATACGAGTGTTATGGATGTTTATAGACATTACAAAAGTCTGTTACAAAAGCTGAAATCGTAATTTAATAATTAGTAGAAAAATCTGCTATAAAAAATCGGTTTTCCTGTAAAAAAACGTTTGGTGATAATAGTACGTATTTAGGTGTCAGCAGTATCTATACAGTTCAAGTAATGTTCGTCTATGGATATTAAAGTAGCATGTTTTGATGACAGTGTTATTTCCGGGCAATGTTTCCGTTATCGATACGGTTGCAATACGTTATGTCTACCATAAATGCCTGGCACTGGTCTTAGAAAATGGCTGGGATATTGGAGACTATTTCAAAATTTGGAATTGTGTCGGTAATGATGTCTTTGTATCTATCACTAATACTTTTGAACAAGACGTTGGTTGCGTTTTATAGTCTTATTTCTGCATGACTAGCGTGAATATTGCAAGGTTTTTGATTTATTTTGGCATGCAACTCTTTATAAATTTATACTATAAAAAAATTAATCTTTACGACGTATAATAATCATTAGCTAATAAAGTAATGGTAGTAGAAAAGTTTCAAGGTCGTAGAACTCTGGGTTTCCCGGAAATCTTGTGACATCGGTGGCACCGCCGCTTTATCCTAATACCCAATACCCAGCAGTGTCAAACGCTGCTGTGTTCAGGTTTGAAGGATGTGGTAAGCGAGACATAGGTACTTAACCGAGGTGTTACCTCTAGTTCCTCGGGGGTAGTTGAACATGTGTTGTGGAACTCAAATTGAGATTCTAATCTTATTAGGGCATGATCCCAGGTGTCTGTTGGCGGTAGTGACCACGTACCATCAGATGGACTGCATGTTTATTATTCAACTTCTATAATAATAAGTAAGTACATGTATGTAGGTGACCCGCGTGGCGGAGCGGTCATCATACCGGTCTGACACGCAATGGGTTCCGGGTTCGTTCCCCGGCCAGACAGAAACATATGCGTTTCTGCCCTTGAGGACCGAGGTGCATCGCTTCGGATAAAGATACGGATGTAGATGTCCAGATCATCAGTTAAGCATCTTTGGGCGTGGTCGGCAGTTGGATGAGTGACCGTTATTAGCTATTGTCTCTTTCAAAATATCTGATGCGGGGCGGTTCATACCTTTTTCTATTAACCCTCATTGGAAGAGTACAGCGGATTACGTTTTTGGACTTCCATCACTAGGCCTGTATGTCCAGGTCTATGGGAGACCTCGGAAAAATATATGAAAAGGATTGCACCCAATATACCATTGGAGATGGTAGAATCCTTTGTGGTTTGAATTTATACTTAATAACAGCAGTCAAAGTGGTTTGACGGATGGTGGCGGTGGCTACTTACCACTAAGTATACCGCATGCTCGTTTGCTACTTCTTTATTAAAAACCCCGTCTCACATCCATCTAAAAACTAAAATTCTAGTGCACAGTAGCTGCGTATTACAGCGTAAAATTCATATAACCCATTTAATTACCAAATTTCGCATTTGGACCCGTCGTACCGTTTCGTGTTTCATTAGGACACTTCTGACTCTTGTAAGTGCGAAGTTGGACTGAATTCTGGATACATTTTAGATGGCGCTGTAAATCAATTAGACTACGTTTTTAGAGTTCCGTACCTAGTGGGAGAAACACAAAAACTACCCACTTTATTGGTTTTAGGGAGAAATTTTCTAAAATTAGCTTTTATAGGGGAAAGGCCGAATCATGTGAAATCTTTACTTGCTAAAACCTCTCGGTGGCTTTAATGCGAATATAGGGGCCCCAAGATCTTTAATAGAACGTACCGATGCTTCGCTCGCGTAATGGCCTCCGGGACTTCCAAGGACTAACCCCTACGTTTTATAATATGGAAGTGGTAAAGGATCATTCAGACTATCTGATGGTAAGTGGCCATTGCTGCCCATAGACTTTTGTTACTAACTACAGATAATATCCGAGTCTATAACTTTCGATTTCGATTGTTAGATTCTACAATATATGACGCTCAGGTTTCTGCATCTGGCGGCGTCATATCTATCAGGCCCCTGTCCCTGTAGTGCCGGAATAAGAATAGGGCTACAGTATCCACTGCCTGTCGTAATAGGCGACTAAAAGTGGGCTTTTGGTGATGCGGGCGGCTAGAGTGGGAGCTCGAACCGTTCATCCAGCGACCCCAAGCATGACGGCGATATGTCTGGTCGCATGTCGTTCACCAGACGGTGCGACGAACAAATGCTCGCCCGGATGAAGCCCGATGAGGCAACGCGCTCACAGGAGTCGTTTTGTATTCCTTTGGAGATCTCGGAGGCATCTTCGCAGCGTTCAAGATGGCCATTGCGGGGTTTTAGTGCGTAACAATCCCTCACAACCCGGCGTCGCTCCCACGGCGACGAGCACCTCTTAAAGGTTTCCCCCTCGTTAACAAAAAAAGGTGTATCAGTACCCCATGTAATATAATTACTATATGGAGTATTATGGAGTTGCTTCTATCCTTGTTGGTCCTATC
>DWNY01003024.1:0-10392 GCA_018250635.1 Telegonus apastus
AATTACAAAGTCCTGAAGGAAATAACTAAATATTTAAGAAATATCTAATCATAACGACGAAGTATTCTATAAAACCGTCCCAGGTTCAATTTCGAAAGTATCGACGAATGGCACATGAAAGGAGCAGAGATTAAGTAAGCAACTTGTGCGGCTTCAATTCGGAACATTCGCGCACAAAGGCTGAAATTTTCCAGACGGGAAGAATTTTGATGCCTTTCACCGACAACGGTTGAGAGACGTCAGTGGAGTCTGTGATGAGTGTTTTACGAGTGGAATTTGTGGATCCTCGCTCCGCTACCACAATTGTTTTAAAGTGAACAAAGCAGCCGCATTATAAAGTTAATGTGGCCGGGCTCAAGGTCCCGCGCGCAAAGGGGATAAAGTACTGAACGAAATTTAATTTATACGCCGCCGCGATATAGCACCGGAGGTTTTACTGGCTTGTGACGTGGAGTTGGAGTTGAAATGATTTCGTTACATTGCTCTAAAAGCTCGTTTTTTATATGTTTGAGTTCGATTTACAGGAATACTGTTCAATCGTGGTTAGCCGAAAATGCCTCTGATGGATAAACTAGAATAAAGCTTTTGTAGAACTGGGATAGTGTGTGTCAAATTGAAATAATGGTGGCTACACTTGCGGATCTTTTTCCAGAGGTAGTAAGGCAGAAGAGACATACCTTTTCTTCGTTAGATTCTGTGTCTATGTGTGAGTGAAGTGAACAGGAGGTGAGTGTCACATATTCATGAAGACAGATCTTACTTACACTTGCTGGAGCTCTGCAGATTGAAGCACTACTATTTGCATAAGTTGTGTGTTCACAGGACATAAGGAATGTACGAGTTATATGTTTTAAAGACAATTTTATACAAAGTGCCTCGTTTTTCAATTCTAACAATACATTAACGGAGACTATGTACTGAAAAGATTATAAAAAAAAATGTTGGCCGTTGTAGTCACGGGCAAAAACTAGCAAAGAATAAACACAGTACAAGATGGTTAACGTTGTATTAATATTAAAACTGTGAAACGGAAAGCCGGCACAATGCGTTGCTTGCCGCTTCCCGGGAACGAAAGTTTTTATTACCATCATGAGTGAGATTTGCGGAGTGACGAAAGGATTTATATTGTATGTGTTTAAACTTACTCGTAAATGTATAGTTACGACACTTTGATCCGTTATTGTATTTTAGTAAGCTGCTTTATCCAAAATATTCTTATTATACGTTCATATAAAATTAATTTTTGTAACTAGTTTGTAACAATTAGGGTGTGATTTCATTATTTTCAAAATATACAAATGTTTAGTCAACTCGGGAATAGTTAATACGTTAAGAATATTTTAAGGAAGCGACTACGCAAGCTTTTAAGAATTTGTAGATAAACAGTTTTGCCTAGTAAGTTATTAGTAAATGAGTTATGTAAATAATCCAGTCGAGTAGTTAGTGTTTGAGACGACTAAGTATTTTAATTTTTGCCCTGTTTTATTACCTTATTTACCTGGTTGGTATTCATATTTGAGTGTTTTGTATTTATTGAAATTTGTATTAAAAATTTGAACCGAAAACGCCATTGACCTCATAAAGTGCAGTATAATTTAATTATTGTGTGGTAAAGGAGACGTACTTCGAGGCGTTCCAATTTAGTCCTCAGGGGTAACAATGCATCTGTGGACGACTTCAGGTAGGAATGTGATTTTATCTAGGGTTGATTACAGATGTCCATGGGCGGCAGCCAGCACGGTTAGGCTGCATGCTCGTTTTCTACTTCCATACCATAAAAAACAACAATAGAGATTTTTGCTAATATTCAAAGTGCCTCGCGTGTTTGTGTCCGCATTGGAAGTCGGTGTTAAACAAGATGTTGCTGTCTATCTCCTGGATTTTGTCTTATAATCCCCTCCCAGTCCATCCATTGGTAGACAGGTAGTGGACCGACGCACCACGAGCACATTCACGACCATGACAAGAAGGAATATAGTTAATATATGATTATTAAACATCACAAAAGCGCAAAGTGATCACTACATGTTAACATCTACTGTACAGTTATAATAACAAATATCAGAGGAATGCTTGTTAGCGTAAACCGATTTGGGCTTGCACGGAACGTGACAAAATGTATTTCGGTAATGCGTTTATGTCGGTCGATGTAAAATTAAAATAATTTTATTAATTAGCTCGCAATAACATTTCGTATAAACTGAACTTATCGACGGAATTGCGTTCGCGGATTTACGTGATTGTTGGACGATTTAATGAATCAAATTTCACTAATAAACACGTTTAACGAGTACGTTGAACTAGAAATGTTTTGTTACCTATATGTTAACTAAACGGCGGTTTTGCATTTCATTACGGTTTAATCATTCACTATGCTGTTATTAGAGGTATCTTTGCATAGGGGTTCCATATTTTTTGAAAGGTGAAAAGGCTGAAAAGGGACGTTAGAGAATTATCCATATGGAATTCTGTCAGATCAAGCTGGGTGTAGTTTTTGTGGTCTGTAAGTTTACATTTCATAGTTTATCTTAAAGACATTACGAAAAGTAATGTTTTTCATAGTTTTCTAATAAAATGGCTGTGACACAGTGATAGAGTAGGCAGATAGACAGAACCAAATTATAAGGGTTCAATTGTATACCACTAGTATGAAGATGAAAAATACACTGGTTTTAGGTAATAAACAGTAGACCATCTACATTACTGAGTAAGTAATTACAATAAAAAACTAACAAACAACTTTGTCATACTTTTGAATTCCTATATGACTGAGTGTTCTTAAGACAATTTTAAATGTAGACTACATATTTTTCGCTATAAAGGCTTGCTAAGTAAACCAAACCGCACTATCATAATTTACGGTTTATTTTCAACAACGAGTTGATTAGTGTATTAGTGTGTACCGTGAATAGATAAGTCACAGCGACTTAAATCTTTCCGATAAGTCTATGTAATTTCGCTTGTGATGCGACATATCACGGGATATCAAGATTAAAGCGAAATACTAATGAGAGCATGTGCCCATACCAAATGTTGGTTAACTCTCACGAGAAGGAACTGATGCCCAGTAGTGGGAAATAATCGGTCAATTATTAATGCGTTGGAAGGGCGACGATAAACATATTTGTGTGATTTATTAATTTTATTGCTGTATCAATATCATTTAGTTACCGTAAACAATCACTTTTGATTAATGTATTTTTCAGTCAGTGGTTTTATTTGCTTTCCATCGCGTGTTATGTACATTAATTGTTTTCCCACGTGAATGTAAACGATATCATTGTAATTTCATCAACATAATTTTCCGGAATGGTTTTGTTCGCAATCTGCAAAAAGTCAGAAATATATGGTCCATATAAATTACTTTATTACGCTCGACACATAACTGCTGTTTATTTTAATAATTACAGTAAACGAGATAATCAGGATGATACGTTTTGTGTCAAAATGCAAGGTAATGTTTTTCGTTGTCAGAATGATTTCATATGTACGTGTGTTGACTATTTATATATCTAAACCATGTCAGCAGTAACAGCTATAGTCGCTCAGCATGAAAAATCCCACTTCTAAGCCATAAAACGCTGTGAAGCGCTGTGTATTTATTTGTTTTAAACACTTTTGAGTCTTTTCTTTTTTTATAATTTGTAAGTAGGAAATGAGCATGCAGTCAACCTGATGGTAAGTGACCATTTTTATACACGGACATCTGTAATCAACTCCAGATAAAATAAGAGCCTCAGTAAGCCTAAGACCTGTAGTTGACCATAGATGAGTTACTACCTCTGAGGACAAAGTTGGAACGCCTCGGATAGGTTGGAATGTCTTCCTTATTCCCTTCAGTAATACTCCCTTCAGACCAGAACACAGCAGCGCTTAACACTACTGTTGTTAGGCGAAAACAGATGTGGCGGTAGCGCCCATAGAGAAAGTAGAACAAAAGATTCTAGAACCTTCAAATATGACTATATATTACTATATTCTATACTAGCTGACCAGGCGAACGTTGTTCGGCAAGAAAAGTAACTTCTGATTTTAAATTGTAACAACTCTTGATAGAGTAGATCGATTTCGATAAAATAAAGCCTAAATCTTAAGTTAAGATACATTCTATGAATATATTTGCATTTCCATGAAATCAATCCCGTTGTTTTAGTGGCAAGTAATTTTCAACATACACATAGCGAGCGCTAGTTAGATTTTATTTATATATATAGATGACCACACGCACTTCTGTTCTTCAATATCTCCTTGTGTTTTATTGGAAAGCAGCTATAGAAGCAACACTGATATCCACAGATCATAAACATGATATTGATACGTTCGATACGTAGCCCCACACTTATCTACTATTTATCCATTCTACTAAGCTTGTGCTAGTATGATATATTATGGCTGAAGGGAGTGTTCAAGCAGATATACTAACATGCATTTCATATTTCTCAAGGGTATTAGACATCTCTGATCATATTCATAGGACGCTTTCGGGATTGGTAATAAGTGTCCATGAGCTGCAGTGATCTCTTAACATCGAGTGAATTTCAAACCTATTTATCATATCCTAAACCTGAAACATTCACGAGACTAATGGTGTATATGTATACATAAGAAAAAATACTATAAGAAATACTATGTACTACCAGTATTTTTTAAAGTAACTTTCTGGGAAATCAACTTATGATCCGTTTGTTTTGATGACATAATAAATTACGGTACCGGACAAGACAAAAGGAAACAGGAGTAAATAGATATTCAATAAGTAATATCATTTCGTCCGAGTAAAGGAAATTGTGTAGAATACCTATTATGGCTCATATTATTTGTCGAATTGAACTCAAGGTTGAATTTTACTTTCAAAAACAAGAATCGTTTTCAGATACCCCCTGTAACATCTTCCAAGCCTGTGTTCCTCATTGTTGAGAAGTGGATCAAGCAGGAATATTAGAATTTTGCTTGTATACTTACATGCCCAATAGTATGCTATGATTTCAAGCGAATTAACGTAGGCTTATCAAGAAGTTTTTAGTCGCAATGACTGTATCTATTCGCGGTAGGTAAAAAAATCGTTACAAATATAGGGATTTGTATTTAATTAGCAGCTGCTGCGGTCAATTTTGCTTCATAAATCATAATACGATTAGCTTCGAATTTTGACAATATCAGGTGAATTCATTTAACCGTAAGCGCAGGGTAAGATAAAATGGACTGATCAGCCACAAATGCCTGCGCGTTTGATTCCAAAAAGCGGTTTGACGAAGGTAAGACTCCTCGAACGTCCTCAACCCTTTGTCTCGTGATAATACAATGGACAATCGCAATACTACGATGCGATATGGGACACCCTTCGCCTTGCCTCTACGTGACCAAATTTCGAACAAAATGTTTTGTGTTACAGCAACGTCTAAAATAAGTAATGTCATCTCCCTCCGGGCCAACGTGTATCTTCAATGGCACAATTAGGGTCGAGAATTGCCGTAAAACATTATGTGATATTAAAAGAAATATATAAAGTTTGGAAGTAAAAGCAAAAGATTTTAAAGATGGGACCATGTTATAAAACTGATATTGCAAGATTTATAAGAAAAGAAAATGGGCTTTATTCAATTGGAAATAAGTGAAATAATTTCGATATAAAACTATAATCTACATCTTAATTACTTTACTCTACATCTTCAAATTAGTTGGCAAGCATAAGCAGACCTAATAATACTGAGGACTAGCATAAGGTTCAAAATGTGTACACTTTTATGCGCGTTTATTTCAGGTGCGCGGGATATTATTATTAAGTAAGGACAATATTAGGAAAGTTGAACGGTTGAGTCGAGCGTGGTCAGCGGTCAAAGCGACTTGCGCTTCAAGTTCTCGCTACGCCGGACGTTGGGCCCCGGCCTGCCTCCTTCACTTATTGTGTGTTTCTTTTTTACCCTTTCCACTTTGCCCGGCTGAGTGCGCTCTTTCTTTCAAATCTTACCGTACACTTTTTGTTTGTTTGCCACTAGCATGGACATTTGCCTGTGATCCAGCTTACTCGCACGCCGTTGTAATTAAGTGTTTGTATTCGCGAGTAAATTTCTGAGACGTCTTTCCGAATAAATCTTCATACCTTTATCTTCTTATTTATGACTACGAAATATTTCGATGAATACTAACAGTTACCTACTCATTTCACTTTCAGTATTATTAATAAAGTTCAAGTTTAAATTGTTACAAATATACTTTTGTATATTTGTAGATCTTCTTTTTTTGTATTGTATCAGAACCAAAAGATTGTGTAGTTGCTGAAAAATTTGAATTTAACATGTAAAGCGGAGCGTATGTCCACGTAGAGACGAAACCCTTTCATTAAGCGCTATTAAGCTGGCTACTAATGTACGCTCGCTATGGGCAACTTTAGCAAAACATTCCCCGCTAATGACAGCCTAGCCTCACTATTTGTCCATCCTCTCGCTTTCCAGCGAAGAATGGTCCGAAACTTATTCGTCCCTTTTACCCGACCCTGCATATCACTCAAAGCTTAACCCCTGTAATTAGCGACATGCTCCTTGTGTCTACCTAATTTTATTCTAAATAAAACGACATTCAAAATCGATGAGTTAAGCGAATTCTAAAGTAGAATTTAATAAAGGGTTTCACAAAAAATCGCACGATAGAGGCGTGCATGCGATGCGTGCAGCTGACGCCAAAAATATGGCATAATATGATGTCCCTAATCTACTTCACGGTCGGATGGACGGAGCGCTGCTGTCGATAACAATAACCGACTTAATACGCCCGATAATCGGTTTTGCTATTCGCAAACCTCAGTGATTGACACTTTTGATGACATTTGAGTTGAACCGAGCGTTTCGAGCCCGCAGCCCTGATATTTTTCTATTATTGAGCGAAGGGGGAAAATGTGTTTTATATTTTATAAATGAAAAATGTCCCCGAAATAACGAGCATGTCGAGAATTTTAAAGGATGTTTCGACTATGTTGAATTCACAGATTATAAAAATATGTTAAAGCTTCGTGGCCTGGCATTATTTATGTCAGCAAACTGACTGACGTATTTACTGTTACGACGTTATAAAATCAAATATCTCGATGTATTCTGATAAAATTATATTGAGATTTTTCGTTTATAGTATAATTTTTTCATAGTGTTCATTTAGGTACTTATGTACTTAAAGAATTTCTTAGTCCTTAATAACTTCTTCGTTAAGGTAACTATTAAGTTCTTATAGATAATCACTTTACTTTTGTTGGTCTTAACAAAGATAATATTTTGCCAAAGCCATTGAGAGCATACGGCTTTAAAACGGACATTTTAAAACTCACAAAACACAAATTATTGTTTAAATTATAGATAACTTTGCATGTAGGTAAATATGGACCAGATTATCATTTATAGTAACTGCCAGCTATTCTTGACCACATTTGACCAGACATAGAGCATTAGCGGATTTCATTAAGTGTGACGAGGCTTAATGATTCAAGTTTCCACATTCATTAAGCTTCGGGCAAACTGTTTAAAGCCGCAGTTTAATGGAAGTGGTAAATTGCGCATTAATATTGTGGCATTAATGACCACGCATGACCCGGCTGAAATGAAATTGTAATATACAAAACAAAACTGTTCCAATCCAATCTAACACAGTCAAATCAACACAGATCATTACAGTCAAACTGTAACCATATTGTTATGATACAAAATCGAATCTTCGTTTGAAGGCACCATATTTAAAATTAGCCTATGTTACTATGACAACTGAGACTATTCTAACGACACCTCGTATGTAAAAATCTGTCAAGCTGTTTCGGCTGTGCTAAAAAAATTGACATACAGACATACGCTTGAAAAACATTATCCTCCTTCTGATGCAGTCGGATATAAATAGGACAAATCTCTCAGTTCCTGTGGATATTGCATGGGGCGACTAAATGGTTAAATTCTAGGAAATGCCAATGGAACGTGCAATATCGTCTATCTGTTAAATGATTCATTTATCATGTTCAGTAACATAATAACATAGTAGGCACGTCTAAGCGTGGTATGTATTCGTGCGTCAGAAGAAGGATAATATTTCTCGAGCGTATATATTTTATGTATGTATGTCGAATTTTTTGGTACGCCCCGCAGCCCTAAGGGCTTGATGGATTTTAACATATGAGGTAGCGTTAGAATCGTCTCCGTTGTCATAGTGACATAAGCTGCAAACATAGAAAAAATTAAAAAATCTGTTAAAGCAGTCGGGTTTCGTTTTTAAGATAATTAAATGATACATTTTTCAAATAAATAGGCAACAGCACTATTGTTGCTTTCTATAGGACAAAATATATTTGGTATCTTGCCGCACATAAAACAGGAAAACCTTTAAAATCCTGTTTGTACAATGTTTTGATCGCCTTAAAATCTTCGCTTGACTTTGCCCGAAGGCTTTCTGTGGTTTGTTGCTACGACGCTGTCTTGATCAATTTCGTAACGTATGTGTGGATTCCTATGTCCTTATTATTTTTCAAGTGTTATTTCTTACTAAATATGAGCGCCAACAAGAAAATCTCGATAATAGCAATAATAAGAAGGAAGTAATATCGACTTTTAAGATTTTAATATATTGTGTGTAACTTATTTACAAGCGAAGCTAATGTAAGCCTTAAACTACTGTCATCGTTCAGGATGGTATGCGATTTAGGAGTCCTTCAATAATTAATGCCTACTGATTACTATTAACCGGAATTAAATATATATCACGACGCCCAACACACTTTAATACTTTCGTTTCTTCTTTCTTGTGTCTTCAAGACCATGACCATAAATGGTAATAAAATTTTATAATTCCATTGCTTATCAAGAACCGTAGAACCTAATCATTAAGACTTTTTCACGTGTAATTACATCGTTGGATATTATTATTTACTAATACAAGTAGTCTGTCTGTTGGTAAGTGATCAATACTGCCCTTGGATACGCTCAGCTCAAATTGGATAAGAGTTCTCCTTAAGATTAGTAACAGATGCATTGCTACCCCTGAGAGCTAAATGGAAACGTATCGCGTAAGTGTCTCTGCTCTCTGTAATCACACTTTTCAAACTATAGCAGAGTAGCACTTGAACCATGACTAAATTCTACCACCTTTTAAATATAAACATTTAAGGGGACGATTAATATTTTAAATGCAATTGACATTCACGAAATTTTAATACCCATTTCAACGTGTGTTTGAATTTCTTATTTAAAGTGAGATTTTTTCAAACGGACTCGACTTAATTAATTAATGTTCTCCTTAATATTTTTGTTACTGTAAAATCGTAACTATTGATTCATTTGACACTTTAGTCAAAGGTTTTTATCTGACTTTGTTTGTTAACTAAATGTGACTAATGTTGATTGATGATAAAGATTTGTTAATCGTATAAATAATCATAATCACTGAATTTTCTTTGCCAATTCTAACATATTGAGTTGTGTAAACAGTTTTTAATACAGACTGTATTTTTTATATAAGTATGTGTATGTTATCAATTGAAATATGATGTATTGTATTTTTATAAAATAAGTATGTGTATAGCTAATGTTATCAATTGCAATATGATGTTTTGTGGATCATTTAAACAAATTGACTAGTCATTTACTTCCTTTATCTATAGGCTATTTTATCAGATTCAATTAACTAATTAACTATTTCTAAAAAGTTAACTAGATTTACCTAACTAATGCTGACAAATGCAGTATTATGTTTTTTGATCGTGTATATAAATTGACTGTCAAATTAACTTTCTCTTTGTAACCTTCTTTAATGTTACCTTTTGTGCAGCTAATAAAAAGGTTGATAAGGCATTTTAATGTATTGGACATAGGTATGTGGAACTATTAGTTACTTTTCAAAGTTATTTGAACTTTAACCTCTAGCTATCCATTGTACACATTATAGTTTATTTGAGCTTATTCTAGGTAAACATTTTTTCTTTCAATATATTATTTACAATAGCGTTAAAGCCTTTATAAGTTTTCTAAATATTGTTGTTAAAAAGTTTAATTACCTAATCAATAAATATGCAGAAAAAATATTGTGTTTTTTGTATGTATGTATGTATCATATATGATTTTGTTTAGGTGGTACCTAATTAAATGAAGTGTACATACAAAATGGTTGACAAAGGTCACAGGAAGCTTCAAATACATTTCGAACTTTCCCAGTGAACATTAAATACAACTGTATTAAAATCTCGGCATCATCAGGGAGGGCAATGAAACAAAAGAAATGTTCTATCTCTTTCCCACACATACACAAACATACCTCCATCTCGCGTCATATCACGTACCCTTGAAAGCGTCGCCTTATGAATGTGTTAGCAATAGTAGAGTTTAGATACACATACCCACACAAGCAGACACACTCACACGCATTAAATGT
>DWNY01003025.1:0-10391 GCA_018250635.1 Telegonus apastus
ATATAATAATTTTTGAATATTTTTTACAACTCACTCTGAAGTTTTCGTTCTCCCTTAGATTTTGAGATTCCAAAGTTATGTGCTCCGATCGGGACTCCGGCTCTTCTTGTTCGCTGCAAAATATAATTGTGATTATTTTTAATTACATTCGTTTTTTTATAAGATAGATGAAGCCAATTAAATATTGAACAAGACTTCTACTTGAAGACGTTTAAAAGTATAGATACTTTTTATTTAATCACTCATGATCATGGACTATCTTGAGCATGATTGTACTTCGTTTAACATAACACAGTGTATAAGTTAGCCGCTTTACTCATTCATATAGTTAGTTTAAGAAATAACTGATAGCTAAAATGTTTATTACCTGTTATAAGATTGGTTGACAACAGAGGTGGTGTGCGAATCCGGATTACGATTTTGAGTCTCAGTAGCAGTGCACATAACTTTCTGAAATATACAGTACAAGATACAATCAATACAATTAAATAACATTCATAAATATATTCCTTGTTATGAAATTAGGCAAAGCGACCACACTTATATATACCACTATTATTATATACCAATATTATCCCGCGTGCCTACTATGCGTAAGATTAGACTAGCTGTAAATTCAGAGGTTTCATTGTTAGCTTTAAGACATTTTGTCTTAAGAATTCTAGTACTGACAATTAAAAAGTTTGCGCCAATTGATTCTCTAGTTAGAACTCATCACAACACAGTGGCTTGTCGCCATAAAGCTGCTACGTATCGTCTAAGAATTTATGAATAACCACACTATATTAACTGATGAACCTGCTCAAAGGTTTTTATACACCAACGGATGGTCATAATGTTTGTCAAAAACCGTTTCCAATTACCTCTTTGTTTAGCAGCGCTTCCAGTTCTCGTTGCTTCTCAGCGAGCAATGCTCTGAGCTGCATCTGCCTGGTCTCGGCCGGCCCCATCACGCTCGTACCGGCGCGTACCTCCTCATTCACTTTCTTCTGTTTACGACTGCCCTCTGAAATAGTAAATACCCATTTTTAAACAATGATAAAGTACGAAAAGAGAAAGCAGCAGCGTTAGGTTAATGGAGGAAACTCGGCTTCTCGATAGGTGGTCCGAAGTTCAAATCCCACGCACGCACCTCTCATTTCTCTCTCTCGAAGATATATGTGTATTAGAAATTAATGATCACTTGCTTGAATGGAAAAGAAAAACGCCGTGAGGAAACCGGCACGCCTGAAAGTTAATAAAAAAAATGTCTCAAAGCTGTCTTAAGTCTACCACTTCGCACGTGGGCAACGCGGTAATCTATGCTCTCTAGCTAGCTATCTAAGCTCTCTCTTAGGCGACCCGAGAACTGCAGTGGGACAATAATGGTTGACGCGAGCAAAAAGCGCCCACTGGGATCTGGATCGACCATATAAGATTAAGAATCCTACAATATTAAGGTTGCAACTAGCTATAAATAAAAGATGATGACGTGTACATCAAATGATGCAAGTAAAAGGTAGAATTTCAAAATAAAGCGTACACATCCGCGTTTATCGCTCACTCACATATTGACGTCGATAGGTACTTGCGAAACTCGCGTCACATCACGGCATTGGATCGGAGCTACTGTTAATACAAAGGCATGAGCAGTAGCAATGTAGCAGTAGTAATATAGCCCTTGAACTTTTGCGGTTCTACAGTGGATCGGGACGGTTGACAATTTATTTATCTAAACATTCATTATATTATGATACTTTTGTATTTGCTACAACTACTTCACATCGAATATAACAAAAATATATATTAGTAGTGGAATTGGATACGTCACGAAATAATTTAAAAAACGAACTAAAAATCTTTGATGAAAGAACGTAACTGAATATAAATTTATTTCTATAATGCCTATCGATTCTTTTATTCACAGATGGGTGTATGAGATTATAGTTATAAATTTAATAAAAGAACCGAGGTCAATTACCTTTGTTAGCTACGAGATCCTTAATCCTTGCCCTTTCGCCCATTATTTTTTCAGTTTCCATGCGTAGCTCTTGCGCTAACTCTTGCAATGTATTGATGTTCGCTTCGTGGTCTGTTAAAAATATGTCATTAACATTAAAGGCTGTTTGAGTATAAATATTAGTAGTTTAATGGCTCCAAGTTCTTTTCTATACAACTGTATATATAAATTATTGCATTTATAACAGTTATAACTATCAAAATAAAACAATACAAAATCATACGCCATCATTAGGTTTTATAGATATCTTTTACATTGTATACACCTGTATTTATTTATTATTTTTGTGCCAACTGCTACTTTAGTACTATCATTGGTCGCTTATGTATATTTTAGAATGAAATAAATGTCTACATTAAACAATTACTTTGCTGTTGTTGCTGCTGATGTTGTGGGTGTTGCTGATGTTGCAACTGTTGCTGCTGCTGATGCTGTTGATGCTGGAGCTGCTGTTGCTGCAATTGCTGTTGTTGTAATTGGTGCTGTTGGTGTTGCAGTTGCTGCTGTTGTTGATGTTGCAACTGTTGCTGGTGTTGGTGATGTTGCTGCGAGTGTTGCTCGTTGGTGAACTTGTGTCGCTGCGGCAGAGAGTTGCGAACACGACATACGCTGCCCTCGTTCGACCATCCACCCATGCTACCGCCGCCTTCCGATTTACTACGGTGAATGAAAAAGTAAAAAACGTATAAATAACACTTATCGCATTTTAAGTCGCATTTGAAATGTGAACAAAACATAACTTAGGCTGCATTCTCATCAAACATATTGTCAGCTGCTCAGTGTGTGCAGGCGGTGAGCACGTGTGATGTGAAATCATATACGTTAACATTATAACTCGCACGCGTACTAGCGTTCTGGGGTATTGTTGATTCGGTGTGAACAAAAGTTGAATATGAATGAAAAAGCAGGAAACCGCGTAACGCTGTCACAATCAGCGGCTAACAATACGTTTGATTTGAACGTGCACTTTGTCTATTTCTCTATGTAATTAACATCTTGTACTATCGAATACTATATGTTATTAAATTCCTTGACGGAAATACCAGCCATGTAGTACAGTCCACATTTTTATTGTCATTTACGGTATGTCGATAAATCAAATGTCATGAAGTCTAATCAAAGTTGACACGCCAGTACTAATTTGAATTAATCGATTTTGATAATATTTATACTCTTGGATATATTTAGACCAATTCACAATACAAACGGAGCCAACAAGACTTTATTAAATTGACTTGATGAATATGTCTATTAATTTGAATTTGAGATAATCTGAAGATAGTGCTATCTACATCTTCATATATTTCTGAATTTGACGTTTAAAAAACATATAAAACTTACTTGTCGTGTATATTCGAATGGCCCTGCATTTGAAACGAATCTTCATGTACACCCGACAAATGCTCTGATTCGTAGTTTTCTACAGATCGCATGAGATCTACAACAAAACAAGCAAATATTATAAAAGACATCTAGACAGAAAAACAAGTTCGTATTGAGATTAAATATTATTAAAGAAAAAAGAAGCAAATGACATTACTTTCTTTACGATAAATAACTTATTTAATAATATATACCTATTTAAAGTATGTTATAATTAAATATCTTTTATAACAGTGAAACTGCGGACGGATTTATTCCATTGTATTGAAGAAAAAAAAGTATTTCAAATTACTTTCAGACCCGTATAATGCTGGATCACATATTGGTATTGATAGGACATCTTTATTGCAAAGCGAGACGCATCAGAAGAGCAGATTTAATCTTCCTTAACAACAAAATCGTAATAGTAATCATATAAAATGTTATATTTTATTATGTTTTAAGGTTTTCGCATACCTTTTGTTTTTTGAAGAGCGGTTCTTATTGCCTTTATTTCCATTAGTTTGAATGGATCCTCATTTTTATTGTTTGCGGTAGATTTATTACCTGTAATGATATTTTGTATTTATTAATGTTTTATGTGAAATTTAGAAAGAGCTAACACATTTTTGTAAGGCAATAATAGACTTGAGGTATTCCAATTAATGAAGAATTCCAAACGTTTTACATTACAACATTTAATGGCTGTTTAACTGACTATAAGAAATCAATAATGTAAATCAAAATTTAGTTTTAATAAGTTGGAATGTACCGATTAGTTATAATTTACTTCTATCTAAGAATAAAGACGGCAAAGACGAAACAGGCAGACGGACAGAGGAGCCGACTTTTTTGTATGTCAATTAATTTTGTTTTTATTTACTATTTTATTTTGTATCAATTGATGAACTTTACTGTTATCAATAAAAATAATTGAAAATTTGTGATTGCGGGCGAACATTATTTAATATAAAATGCCATACATTTCCTTGACGGCTCTTCGTCACCGCTGTCTTCGCCCGAACTGGAATAAGTGTTGTGAGAACTGGGCAGGCGAGTTACCATTTGCAATTTTTGGAATTCGGTGACCTAGAACAATAAGAAAATATGTTTATGTATTCAATACGTACAAAAGTGGTAGAGCCCTTTATGGCTCGACTCCGGCGGCACTATCATGACACCTGTGTTTGCCTAATAACAGTAATAAGCTCTGCCGTGTTCCAGTTTGATGTCTCTGATCCATACATATCCGATACGTTCAAACTTAGTCTTCGGGGTATCAACGTATCTGTGGTCGACGTCTTACATAAGGTAAGACTTTAGTATTATCTGGGGTTGATTACGAATGTCCATGGGTGGCAGGAACATGCTACATTATTATTTAAAAAAAAAAAACTTATTTTTGACCCACAAAAACACAACATGTAACAACACATACAATTCAGGACATAACTCATTCCACAACAAACTTTCCACACAAACAAACCATTATTTTTACTTGAAATGTGTATGTGGACGAACTGAAAAGATTTATAGCAGAATTTATGTTCCCTTACAATTTACTATATAATTTAAGACCTTGTTTGCTGCAATATTTAACAATGGACGGGTTGTTTCTTTTTAGTTACAATGTATATAAAATAATTTCATCTGGGAAATCGCTTGTAAGAAATTCAACATTTTTTTGTAATACACTAAATATTGAATTTACGGAAAAATTTGGGGACCGGTTGTACAGTACACAAAATCTTTTGAACAAGTGTATAACTGACTTAGAAGAACCTTTTGTAGTTTCGACTCCGGCGCCACCACCGCCACGCTTTGTCTGCCTAATATCAGCAGTGTTAAGCGATGCTGTGTTCTAGTTTGAAGATTGTGGTAAGGAAGTCATACTTATCTAAGGCGTTCCAACGAAGTCCTCAGGGGTAGCAAGGCATTTGTGTCCAACGTTATCACTTTCTTTCCGGTGGATTGCCTGCTCATTTACTACTCAAATACAAAAAAACCATTTGGAAATAGCAAGCGAGCATGCAGCCCACCTGATGGAAAGTGGCCACTGCCAGACTAGAACACATCAGTGCACAACACTGCTGTTATAAGGCAGAAATAGGTGTGGCGGTGGTGCCGCCAGAGTCGAACCACAAATTTTCTACCAGCTTTAGAAACATTGCCACTTGGGTGCCCCGGTTCGATTGGGAATTGTGTTATTATAAAGACTGTTGCCTACCAAGCTCTCCATGTGCTGTTTCTTGAGTTGCAGCTCGCGTAGTTTCATTTGCAACAAGCGACTACGCTCGTTCAGCACGCTCTCGTCGTCATCAGCCTCGCTGTCTCGACCGCCCACCGCTGCCTCCTGTGACGTATTATGGTCAATTAAGTAATAAATAAATGAGAGTCCTAATATTGTATCAATAGACTATTTCCATGTAATAACAACGACAGTAGTAGTGAACTAAGTTTAAATAAGATAATTATAATGCAATCAATAGATTACGGGCATAGCTTTCTAATAATTATTTCAATAATGTAATACGGGAATATTGTTGTTACCACAAAATATATGGAGTATCGTGAATATGAATGAAATATAAAATCTTTGAGGAAAATAATTGATATTTAGGTTAATTTGTCATTTCCTTTAATATTACGAAAGATAAGACAATAAGATCTAATATTCATGTGCAGTAAACACAGAGAAAACCAATATATGGTATTTCATTTTTAAATTAATTTGAGTAAAGGAATTTATTACCTCACTGCTTGCAATGTTGCAGTCACGCATTGAAAATCGTTCTTCATGACTGTGGTTAGAACGAGTAGAACGACCGTGTTCGCTTTCGATATTATTTGCAGTCATTTGCTGGCTTGTGTGCAAAACTTCAGACGACTGCGGCAAAGTGGTGGCCACGCCAATTTGATTAGCGGCGTACATTCGGTTGGCTTGGTGATAATTAGCGCTTAATGACATATTCTGAAAGAGGAATATAGATTCACAAATTCGATTATTACATTCAATTAATTATATATTATATAGTAAATAAACGCACGCAGAGACACATAATTGAATGATAGACAACGAAAGGGACTCATTGCGAAATAAGGAAATTGTGTTCGCATTTACGAAAGTATCCTGTATTTTAATTAAATGTGTTATAATTAAAAAACCATGTTTATTCAGTCAATTTATGATTAAGTATTAGTTGCAATAATGCAAAAAATATTTAAAATTTGTTATTAAGGATTTTATATATTTAACTACATTTTCCGAAATTTCGAGTTAAGTTACATTCGTTCTCATTGTACAAAATATTGTGAATGTCTAAAGCATTGTGAAATTATTATTGTAAAGCTAAATAAAGACTTATTTATAAGTAATTATACATAACTCATTAGATCTTAATGTAAATAGCATCAAATTACCTGCATTCCACCAAAATTGTCATGAGATGTTGATGGCAGACTTATATCCTGCGATTGTCTTTCCTTGTTTATTTCATCTAATTGTGCCTTTGCTTCTGCCTGTAAATAAATGTTACTATAAATATTATGCACTGCTAATGGTGATATGATGCAAGGTTAAATATCTATCTAAACAATATAATTATAAAATGAAAGTAATGGTAATAACATTTACCTGGTATTTCAGCAATCGTTTTTGTTGTTGTTTTAATGCCTCCAAACGTATTTGCGACATTTCCATCTTGTTTTTAATTTCATTTTGCCATATTTCATTCTCACTGTATGTAGAACCATTACTCTGTACAGATACTGGCCTCACTACAACATCCTGCTAAAATTTAAATTGATTCTAATTAGATTTATATAAAACAATATAACAAACAAACCACAACAAGGGAAAAAATGAGACACAGGTATCAGTAATGTAAATAGGATTTTAGGATACAAACAAATTAGACAAACATAAGTAAGACAAAAAATTGTTTGAATGATCATTCATTCAAATATCTCGCTGAGTGTCAGGGTGGTATTGATTAGAAAATGTTATTTATGATTAAAAAACTTGAAACATCAACACATGCTTTTCATAACTCCAATTCACAACATAAAATAACATAGATTGCAGAGATGCATCGACAGACCGAAACTTTATCTTCATTGGTGACGACTTTAGGAGCAGCTTTATTTTTATTTCTCATTTCTTCAATCAATGCTACCTTTTCTAAGCATGAAAGTATATTTTTTTTCATGGCCTCATTTAAATTTTGGTTGTCTTTATCTAACTCTGTATAAGGTGTACATTCTACTTCTTCTATTTTCACTCCAGTACCTTGGTAATCATCACCATTTTCTTGAATATCATTTGTAACATTAGATTCTTTTTCTGCTTGAAGTTCTTCACCTTTTATATTAGACATGCTTCTATTCAACTGTTCATTCTCTATGTTCGTAACTTTTTTAAGGTTATTGTTAATGATACCGGTATCATTAATGTTTTTGGGATGGCTGGATTTGTCTTGATTTAAATTTTTATCAACAGACACGCCATCCCCCTCGGTTCTAGCTTCACTAGATTCCCCCACAACAATTGACTCATTTACCTCCTCAACAGGAACTTCAATATTTTCTGGAACATTGTCTATTAACATATCTTGAAGTTTTCGTTCGCTTTCTTTTAACTTCTGGACCATTTCTATTAATTCATCATATTCTTCTTTTGTATGCTCAATAAATGCCTAAATTAGAAATGATAATCCATAATGTGATGTTTCAAATAAGTTAACAATATGTCCTGTATTATATATAAGTACTACTTACTTCATCTTCAGAATTCCTCATGGTATCAACAAGAGATGATGTAACCCTTATGTATTCTCTTATCTGACCAAGCCGTCGCTCTACTGCCGCGGCATCTGGACAGGCAGCTACTATGGCTTCACCCAGGGCTCGTGCAGATTCCCTATTCACCTAAAGATATAATTATAAAAACGTTGCAGACAATTGTAACACTTGAACAGTTGATAGATAAGACCGTATAAATCAGTGTGAACTTACATGGTTGTTTTCATTAACATTGTTAAAACCTTCTTGACCTTGTTCATACATATTGTTGGTTAAATTGACAGTTTTTGTTCCACTACGATTTGTAGACAGCGGTGGAGTGGCGTTATTGTTATTTGTATGATTGTTTACTTCGAAAGTGTTCCGAGTGGAGTTCAAATTTCTGTATAGATTATTTCTGTTTTGATTTGGGGCCTATAAAAATAAGTGATACATTAAAAAAGGGTTCATTAAACTAATTTAAGAAATGTGTATATTTTTTTAAACATAAAGTACTTACATTGAACTGCTGAGTCATATTTCCTGCAACGGCATTTGGAGTTGTAGGATTAACGATCATTACTGCAGCAGCAGCATGATTTTGGTGAGGATTCAAACCTTAAATAAGTTAATTGAACCATGTCAGTATTGATTCACAATTGCTTTGAAAAGCTTGCACATCACCATCATCACTCCCGAATCCAAGAGAAAAAGGGGCTAAGGTATTCAAACCACTCTCATATCTAAATGCATGTACGCTAAATGCATAAGTCCATCCATCAAGTTTACGGAGCTGGCAAAATTTCAAAACAACTAAGCTAAACCAATTTTCTTTGTAAGCCTAACTATGGCTGATCAAGCCGTGTCCACCCTCTCTGCAAATCTGCTACAGAAATCCTGAATTTGTGAGGCCTGTGGCCATAATGACATAAAATTCTGAATTTGTACACTTAAATAAGGTGATTTTTAACTAAATTTACTTATACTCGTGTATCAACAATAAATACATCTTTTATCAATCTTTACTGTAATATATATTTTGTACAAAAGTACCTTATTGTCAATTTATTTATGGGTTTACAAAATTGGATATTGAACAAGACATTCATCTTAAGCTATGAAACAGTTTACAACCTAAATTAGCACTAAAACCCTCATGTACTGTACTATTCAACAACGAGAACTGAATTTATCACTCAACATTGTAGGACAAATATTTAGAGCAAATGTAGAATAGCATATGTAAAGTATATTTAGATTATATTGTTACATTTCACCAATCTCCATCCACTGCTTTTAATTGAGTAATCCGTCTAATATTATAATAAAGTTTTCAATGAGCCCCTTTCAATTTCACTTTACAATTCTACTTTAGATGCAAATCGCAATAAGCAGCATAAATGCACATGCTATTTAGATACACCTTAAACAGATTCAATCAAAAGTCACTCATTGGATAGCTAGATTAATATGATTTGTTATACTAGGTTGTAATTTAAATTAGTAACAATATGTGTACTACCATTCTGCATTTGATGAGCATATGGGTGTAGCGTGTGAGATACAGATGCACTGGCTCCATCATCATGGTGGTCACTTGTTACATTCTCACGGTTTTGGACAGTCAGGGGTAAAGCACGAGGCTGAGGTCTCACAGGCACAAACCTTCCAAACCCACTCTCAAATGCCACCGAATTATCTAAAATGATATGCAAACATGAAACTGAGCATGTTAAAACAAATCAAATAGAAAATTTGGTTATTTCTATATATAAGCATCCACAAAAAATATCACAAACATGTGCTCAACTTACCCAAATCCGTAAGTTCGTGATCTGACGTGTTATTACTCGGTTTTCGTGACTGATTGCAGTTTGATCTTGTATTGTATTCAGAAACAGGCACCCAGTCCAGAGATGTCTACAAATTTTATACTTTTAGAAAAAACTCTGTGATCTTTAAATTAGCCAAACTTTAGCAACATGCTCCTAATGCAGACATATACCTTCTTCAGACTAAATTTAGAGAAACAACCTCCCATATGGCACTTTATAATTTAACAACACATAAATGCTATACATATATACTAATCACCGTATAATATTAATAGAAAATTCTATTATTCTGTGCAGATTTAATATGTTCCAAGTTATAGTATATTGGCAAACATCCAGATTGCATAGCTGTGGGGGATTCTATAAATAAAGCAGTCATGTGTTCCGAAAAAACTTCAGAGTACTGACATACACTT
>DWNY01003026.1:0-10391 GCA_018250635.1 Telegonus apastus
AGTTGACACTAGAATCCTACCTGGCGTCGATTATAGGTCGCTACCCCTGAGAACTAAGGAACGCCTAGAATAAGTATGTATCCAACCACTACCAAGACAGGACACAGCAGCGCTTAATGCTGCTGTTATGAGGCAAAAATAGCTGTTTAACTGTAGTTTTTTCCAGAGAATGGTTTAGTAGTAGACTGCAATGCTATAAGACTATTGATATCCAACAAAATTTTGTGCTTTTTATTAAATAAGCTTTGGTTATTAAAAAATAATATTATAATCTGGAGTAAAATATCTTTTGCGAAATCTGAGGCTAAATAAAGTAACTAAACTCTTATTTATTACAAGCTGATCCCCGCGGTCTCACCTGCGTCAAAAAAGTAGAAAGACATACCTACATTAATATCTGCCTAATAGCAACTGACATTATTACTCGCAACCGGCCGCATGCACTTGGAGCGCGCGCTAGTGATTTTTTTAATTATTGTAGCCTAAGTTACGCCTTAAACCTTCAGCTATCTCTTAGTGAAAGTCCCGGCAAAATCGACCCAGCCGTTTAGAAGATTGCTTCAGCCAATCAGACAGACAGACAAATTTTTTATTAATTGTATTTGTGTTATGGGTACCGTGTATACTTTCTTATGCATTTAGTAAAAAGTTGTTATTTTGATATCACAAACAGACACTTCAATTTTGTTTATTTTTATAGATATTTAAAAAGATTTACATTTAAGTACAAACCTGTAAACCAACTTAAATAATCCTATTAATTTTCTTGAACTGGTATTTACTTATCTCGGAGGAAAACTTGACCACTTGTTAATTAAGATGTTAATAAGATGCTAATGATTGATTTAATTATCACGCGTGTACACTTTGAGACTTACAAGCGGACTGAATCTACGAACAGCATTTTGTTATAAATATTACTCGTGGTATATAATATATAAATATTTATGATTAAACTAAGATGATATAAAATATCTAGATGGCGCTTTACAGTTTGATATAATGCTTGCGACAAATAAAGTCACGGCAGTCTACGAAGCTTAATTGTATTGCAAGTAATTCTTTCTACATCGTGCCAATATATTTCATTTGCCCTTAAACTATTCTTTACTCTTAAGAAAAAATGTGTTGATCTTATTTCTTAAGAATTTGATACCAAAAATGAAATAAGCCGATACGGCCATTAATTTACTATATTCTCAGTAAGCAAGATAAATCATCTTTATGACGAAAAATAAGCAAAACATTGTCATGTCTGTGGTTATTCGTCATTTTAAAGTGCGAGGTCTGTGATTCGCTTGGAACTGGTTTTTGTATGAGCAAAATATCATTATTTTATTGAATTTAAAGATCATTTAAATCATAATATCACTATTAACTATAATAACAGGTATAAGATATCTACTATCGTTTCACATTAAACGAGCATTTCTTATATATATTGGTTATTCCTGGTTTCTCCGAAATGCCTCTAACAATTGTAATAATTTTTTATTTAGATAGTTTAGGAAGAAATACTTGTAATATTTTTACCCGACTGCATCAGAAGGTAGGCAATGTTTTTCCAGCGTATGTAATTATGAATGTCCGTTTCTTTGGCACGTCCCACAGCCCAACGGCTTGACAGATTTTAACATATGAGGTGTCGTTAGAATCGTTCAAGTTGTCACAGTAGCATAGGCTGTACAATTTTTAAATATGGAGCATGCAAACGGAAAAGGGGGGATGGGGTAAAATATTTTTATCATAACAATATGGGTATCAAATGTTGTAAATTTGTTATAGGTACCGTGTATACTTTCATGTGCATTTAGTAAAAAGTTGTTATTTTGATATTAGAAACAGACACTTTAATTTTATTTATTTGTATAGACATGTGAAAGTATACATGGTACCTATAACAAAAAAGTTTCTGACTGTTTGTTTGGTTCGAAACGGCTGGAACAATTTTGTCGAGACATTCACCAGCCAAAAAGCTGATGATATAAGAGGTAACGTAGGATACTTTATTAAAAAAAAGAATTAGGCTACCACGCAATTAAAAAAATATTAACCTCGCGGCCGCCGGTGTTAGTTCATTGCTATCCGGTACAAAGAGTCGGCTATAACTTATTTTTATGTGTATCTCATGTTACAATTTTTTAAATGCGTGTGAAATGCTGACTGGAATTTGTAAAGCGCAATTAAAAATATATATTACATATTGTACCTACTACAAATTAATAATGGAGTTGTTAACCCTATCAGAGACCATATTTTTGTGCAGTATAAGTCATAACATATCTCAAACACAAACTATAAGGAATTACCTTTAATCAATATTCCAAACGACATCTGTAAAAATAAATAAAATTGAAGTGTGTGCTTGTAATGTCAAAATAACCACTTTTTACTAAATGCATATAAAAGTATACACGATACCTATAACGAAAATACAATTATAAAATTTTACTCTGCAGTCTGTTTGTTTTGGTTAATCTTCGAAACAACTGGACTGATTTTGAGGGTACTTTCATTGAGCGATAGTTAATACTGTAAGGCGTTAATTGGGCCACTTTAATTTTTGTGAAAAAAAATAGCAGGCGCTCAACACGCATGCCGCCGTCGCGGGCGTTAATGTTAGTTACATTACATCCAGTCACCTATCATTTATATGTATAAGTATGTCTGATTATATTTTTAAACACGCGTAAAACCGTGCAGCACAGCTTGTACGAAATAAAACAAATAAAACTTTTATCACGACGTAAATTCCCTCTACAATTGGTCCATTAACATTTCACCTTCGGTATGGCAATGTAAACACCAAATATATCAATGATAATGACACTAGTATGTATTGTTGTTTTCATTTCGTATTTTAGTGTATAGATATCGTAATAGAACGGACGCCTGTGTTTAAAAAACCGTATGACTTCCATTTTAGTAGATTTAATACGCTCTTACCATATGCAGGGGACACCGTAGCCATATTCTGCTCGTCTAATAATCGCAGTGTTAAACGCTACTGGGTTCTGCTCTGAAGGGCTCTGAAGGCCCTCAGAGGTAGCAAGACATTTGAGGTCAATCGGTCACTTACCAGTACATGGTTGTTTGCTACATTCATATTATTAAAAATATATAGGTACATAAAGCCCTCTCACTCCGAGAGAAGACCCGTGCCCAGCAGTGGGATAATAAGGACTTGACGAATATAGGTACATATAGGTAGTTTACAGGCGGTAGAACCCTTGGTGGTTCGACTCCGGCGGCACCACCGCCACGCCTATTTCTGCATTATAGCAACAGTGTTCAGCGCTGCTGTGTTCTGGTATGAAGGGTGTGGTAAGGGTGACATAATTATTCCAGACGTTTCAACTTAGTCCTTAGGTGTAGTAAGGCTACTGTGACCAACCTTAGGTAGGACTGGGATCTTATCTGGAGTTGATTACAGATGTCTATGGGCAATGGCCACTTACCATCAGGTGGGTTGCATGCTTATTTGCAACTTCCAGAACATAAAAAACGTATTCTGCAAACATTTTCCTTGTATAAGCTCTATAAATCTATTTAGTAAACATTGTTTTAGTTTTATTGTTAAAAATCTAACCTAACACAGCATTGTGTGCTGAGGTATTTCTCATACGTGTTTTAACAAAATGTTCACAAACAAAAAGTAGCATTTACGTGGAAAATATTTATAGCGGGTATTTTTCTTACCAAATCGGGTTTTTCTTTATAATAATTAGGTAATTATGAGTTTTATTAGTTGTGAGTTTTTTGTGATACCACGTGTAAAATGACTCTGATAATAATTACTACAACATTAAGAACAAAACAGGTTCGAAATTAGCATAATCGCTTTCCACACTCGTAGCTCTATACTTAGATTTTTCCTCTATCGTGGATTCCTTGCAGCCACAGAGACGGATATACAAACACCCAGACCCAGAACTTAAATCTGAATCAAAATAGGACATTAAAAGTGTTTATCCGGCAAAAATACGAGTAGTTTGATTTTAGTTCGTTAAATAATTTTTAGATTCTCAAGTTATTCTGAGATTTAATTTTGACCTTCACCGAGCAAATAAACTGGTTTTGTTCACGTAACAAGTTAAATTGCACCAAAATAGTCGTATACTATTGACGAAAACTTGTCTACTGTTTGTCTAATTAAAATTGGGTGGCTTAACCTGTTTTAGATCTTAGGTATAACTTTTTAACTAATAGTAGGTCAAACGTTATATGAATTAAAGTATGTGACGCTATAGTCATGTTATTATTTTTCTCTTTTTAAACACACACACACGCACATACACACACTCATACATAATTACACACATGAGATACAACTCACCAGATATATTATTTAAACATCTCGTTTCGCGCTAAATAATTCTCAATTTTTTAATTTTTAGTATGTATCATACCTGTTATAGAAGTACAAAGTATAAACTGTGACAACCACAAAAGACGAGTAAATAGGTAAGGAGGACTCGCATAGAATCCTCCTTACCTATTTTTTTTATGTTAACTTGTGTATGTGTACTTTTATTTAATTGTGTCATATAATTTTTCGAACCATTTTTCGAATATTGCGTTCAGGGTATGAGATTAGAGATACGTGAAAGTTAATGAAGAGAAGGAGCGAGAAGGGATAAATTTATGTATAACTGTTACAAATATATAAAAATGAAGTGAATGCATTGTTTACATTACTGACAATGTTATACAATATCGTCAACTATGTCAGCGGTCTATGTCAAAAAATGCGTGATTGCTTTTAAATGCGGTTTAGCAAATTAAACTTCATTTCCTTTATAATTAAAGTTTTCCTAATGCATAAACGAAAAATACATATAAAAGTTATCTTATTTGGATGTAGGTATAATTTTGATTTTAGTTTTTAATTGTGGTCCAATTTCGACCACAGTAGCGCGTCCACTAGTATAAATAAACTATTATGACACATGATTGAACACTGGTTATTTCCTCAAAATATTACTTCAATCTCTAATGTTACACTACTAAAATAATAAAAGTAATCCATTTGAACAGGAATGTAAATGTACCACTCTAAAAGACGGATGTTGTTACATTTTTACGAACACAAAGGCAATTTATCGAACGGTACACACTAGAAGATCAAAGCGATATTTTATACCAAAAAGTGTTCCGTGTTGTTTGTTTACTTTCAACTATGTCGATTTGTCAATGACGTGCCAATTTTAAAGGCAAAACAACTTTGATATTTAAAAGTTTGTAGGGTATGGTAGAGCTGCCCCTGTCCTTGTCCCTGCCTATAGGGTATGGTCGAGCTGTCCCTGTAGTACCGGACTCAGAATTGGGCTACGGTGCCCCCTGCCTATCGTAACATGTGACTAAAAAGGGGGCTTTCGGAGTTGGACGGCAAGCATGGGAGCTCGAACCGTCGATCCAGCGTCCCCGGTAAGGATGGCGGTATGTGTGGACGCATACCATCGAGCACCAGACGATGCGGCGAGGAAAATGGGGCAACGCGTTGCGTTCCTTTGATCCCGGAGCCCCATTCGCAGCGCTGAGGACGGCCACCAAGAGGGATTCAGTGCGGTAAAAATCTCACATAACCCCTCGTTAACAAAATATAAGTGTATTAGAGAAAGACATATGAAACGTTCCAATTTAGTCTTCGTGGAAAATAATGCATTTGAGTATCCTTTTTGGAATAGAATGAAGTCCCCAATTACCAAAAGATGGACTGCAGAATCATTTGATTCCTTATTAAATAAAAAACAGCAAAAAAATAATCGCAGAAAGTGTAATTAATACTTAGGGAAAAAAAATCGATTAGAAAATCTTTCTCTGTTAGGGAATGTCCCTAAATCCAAATTTTTTAAAGTAAACTGCGTGCGTTATGCCATTGTTGTTAAAGTAGGTTTTATTGTAATTAATGGAAGCCTCATCAAAACTAATAAACTTGTTCATAATTAATACCTGTATTAATTATCCGCTCATATCAAAACTAATATCCGATGTTGGGTATTCAGCTAAAAAACTAAGCTTGCACACGTAAGCTGATTAAATCAGTACCTAATTAAATTCTAAAATAACGATGCGCTGTATCCTATACTTATTTATTCCTTTGGTGTCAGGTGTTATACAGGGTGAATTTTTCAAGTTTGCATGATTGGCCAAATTTGAAATAAGGCACTGAACGGAATTGCGAAGCCGATTTAAATAAAAACTGAACTTGCATAATTTTATTGCCAAAAATCTATTTGCTCTACCCGCAAATTGAACAAGTTCATGTTGAAAAATAAAACAACCCTATTTTATTGCGCCTATTAATTTCGTTATTTTGTCTAATTTTGGAAACTATGCGTAGCAAGTTAAAGACAAGGGCTCAGTTTGATATATTTTCTTTCATAAAAATTATGTCGATTGATTTTAATATGGTGTGTTTTTAAGAATTTTCGATTTGCCTTTGATCTGTATCAATTATGAACGTTCCTTTTTTAACTTGTTGCTTTAAGGTCATACAATGTATAGATGAAACTTAAATGGACCGGAAAAGGGTAAAACACTATGGAGGCATACTCCAATGACCGTAAAAGACATAAGTCATGGAGTTCCTTTGGGTCCCTTTTCTCTATATACGAAAATGTTGGAAAGGGTCGAACTGAGGACAGTCGGGTATCGACATTCAGGATAGTTCTTATTGATTCTTCTTATAATACAATATTATGATTTTATCTATTTAATTCTGAAATTTTTCAGTGAGAATGTCAAAATTTGTTTTGGGTTTATTGCATAATCGTCTCTCTACAAATCTACATGTAATATATAATGTAGCTGATCCCCGCGATTTTAGCCCCGTTAAAGATACTTCTTTAACATAACTAGACTACACTTCAAAAATAAGACAAAAGTGTATCAAAGCTGTGGCGACTTTCCGCGGGTTGAGATGCGGGCAGTCGCCACAAAGTGAACAAACAAAAAATCCCTATTACATAAAGGAACATATCAAATAAAGATTTTAAATTTAGAAGAAAACCTTCAAAAAATACCGGACGCTAAGAGTGCACCGCCGGGTTATGTTAGATTTTACCAATTATTATCTACTATAGTTACCTACTCAACCCCCTTGGCAGCCATCCTTAGCGGAGAATCGTGACCGGAGTCCTCTAAGTGCGATGTCCCATCGGCCTTATCCCTGGGGAGCATTCGTAACTCCTACACCTTCAGGTACTTTTACCTATATATTGGACCATGCGTCATTCCCTATTCTGTTCCTAAGCATTACATTTATGTCCATAGTGAGACACGAGAATTCCTAGCGAAGTGTTGTCTGATGGGCGTAGTAAGGGATTCTTAGTAAACATGAAAAAAAATTAATGAATTGTAATTTAATATAAATGTTCAATCCCATGGTAACATCTAAACTTTCATAACTTAGCGATCAGCAAACAGCGAACTTTATAAAACACACATGTGAGAGAGTTAAGTAATCAGAACTGTTAAAGTAACTCGCTTCTATGTACATAGGGGATCTATGTACAACTAATCTGAGTTTCCCTTTAACAGATTGTATTCCTCGGTTGCCACGTTATTTAATATTGTAATTTCATACAAACTCTTCATACTTCCCATTTGTGATAGAGTATACGTACCTTTTAATAGGTGTAATATTTCTGTATGTATGTATTTATATATTTCTAACAGCTGTGTTAGGCGATGCTGTGTTCTGGTTTGAAGGGTGTGGTAAGAGAGAGATACTTATTGGAGGCATTCCTACATTCTTTGAGGGTAGCGTCTGCAGCCGACCTCTGGTAGGGCTGTCATTGATCTGGGACCGATGACATGTCCACGGATGGTAGTGACCACTTACCACCAGATAAGCTGCAAGCTCGGTCACTACTTCCATAATTTAAAAAGGTGTCACTAGTGCCGTAATCAAAAGAAAAGGTATTTAAGTCCTACCTAGTATGCAGAACTCTTTGTCGAATCCAGCAATATAGATAACAGCAATAAGCGCTGCTGTGTTGTGGTTTGAAGGGTGTGGTAAAGGAGACATACATGTGCTATCCAAGGCGTTCTAACTTAGTTCTCGAGGTAACAGGGCATCTGTGGTCACCCTCAGTTAGTATACGAATTTAACTTAAAAAAAATAGTCGGCAGTGGCCACTTCTTATCAAGTGGACTGCTGTCCCATCCATCACCTGAAGAAATTTCACTACCACCAATCTCTACCGAAATGACTTACAACACCCTTAATTAGTTACTTAGTTCCAGTGTTTTAAAAACGTAGATATAGCCAGTGGCAGTAACTCGGGCGAATCTGATTCATGTAACTCACATTCGGTCGATTTTTATTTCCGATGAGAAAGTAATTAGTATTGCGTTCGAGTTCACACGTCTTGTTCGCCCTTCATTCACGCTCCACTTCCTTCACTGCTCCTTAATTACTAGGGAGTACGAATAATGTGGATGTCCGTGAACATTGACAGCCTATTCCAGTTTCGCCTATGAACGTATCCGGGTTTGATTCTCAAGCAATTTCGGTTGAGACGAGTTTGCGACTTAGCGTCGGCGAAAAGTAAATAACGTTATTTATCTTACCTTCCTTCCGTCTGTTCATAAGCCAGAGTTCTGAATTACATTGGGTTAGGTTGTGCTCCTTTGAGAAAATACGAATGTATATTCTCACTACTTACGTTTGTAAATATGTACATCTATTGACTAATGTCTTAAAAATGGCAGAACCCTTGTGGTTTGACTCCGACGGCACCATTGCCACACCTATTTCTACCTTATAACAGCAGTGTTCAGGGCTGCTGTGTTACGGTTTGTAAGGGTGTGGTAAGGGAGATTCGAGGCATTCCAACTTAGTCCTCAGAGGTCGCAACGCATATGTCGCCGACCTCAGGTAGGAGTGTGATCTTATCTGTGGTTGATTATAGATGTCCATGGGCGGCAGCGGCCACTTACCATCAGGTGGACTGCATGCTCGTTTGCTACTTATATAATATCTAAAAGATGTATTTCAAGGCGTAAGAAAAGCAAATATAAAGAGCTTGACACTTTCTTTTGGACATAATACCTAAGACTTCTTAAGGCGTCACTTGGTCTTTTTAATCAGTTGGCCATTTTGGCGTCCACACTTAAGTGTTCTTAACGCATGATAAGGGTCCAAGGGCCTTGAAAATGCCCATCATTCCAATTTTTCTTCCTTATCGTATAGGCATTAAGGTATAAAATTGCAAGGGTTTGATAACAATGGATAATTTTCGCTGTAAATCGGGGATCGAAACACTTATGATTCGATGACTCAGTCCAGTTTATATTGTAAGTAATACTTTATTGGCGACTTTGTTTGCACTACCGTAATATTAAGCCCACTAATGGTCAGTGGGTGCTTATTATTTTTATGCAGTTCAATCCTGTAAGGGTCATTCATGAATTACGTCACACGTTAAGGGGGGAGGGAGGGGACCGTAGTGTAACATTGTGTGACAAAGTGGGGAAGGGCCTAAGTTTCGTGACGTCACATTTCATAATCACAACTATAACTACAAAAATGTGAAAAAACAGCGATTTTTTATTATAGTTAAGAAAGTTTATTTGTCCCCTTTGAAAGAAACCAAAATCTAAATAGCTTTAAATAAAATAATGTATAGTAAGTACCTATCATTTCACCAATTAAGAATGACGGTATAAATATAAAGCAGAAAGTAGGTAGGTAATATTTATAAAACCAATTCTTTGCGGATGGGCTTAAAATAAAACCAAATTGTCGACAAAATTATCAAATCTTACTATTTGTCTAGCTAGGTTGTTTTATACCTGCAGATGTATGTATTACATTTCATGTATAGGTATGTATAGTTGTATCTATATTAGATTTTTATCTAAAATGCAAATAATATATACATAAAGTAATTTTCCTTTGACATTTGTCTTGATAACAGTAAGTATTCGTATAAGTTAAAGCAATTTATTCGCTATTTTTCGTAGGTATTTGAGCTTACTCGAAAAAGTATTATTATTTATTGGAAATCAGTGTGGAACTACAACTATTGATAAATCTTTAGTTAATCAATTTCTCTTAAGTTCTGACACAACAACCAATGTATTTTTTATTGTTTCGTATGAAAATACACTATTTTTACTTAAACCTAGTGATAGCCCGTCTTCTGTAGACGGGCTGCTAATGGAAAGTAGTCAGCATCGCCTTTGGACTAAAACATCATCAGATTAGTAATCAATGCATCCCCGGCAATCCATCTGACAGGATACAGACTGAACTACAAACATTTTGAACTGTATTTCATTCAGACACTTTAGATCGAGTAGCTTAATAATCTTAATAGATTTCATTAATAATATTTTTAATATTATCTTAAGGTATATGTTTTAAATAAATAAATTTTCTA
>DWNY01003027.1:0-10390 GCA_018250635.1 Telegonus apastus
ATGTGGTTTGCACTGATTTTTATGGTCAGCTGTGGCCACTTACCATCATGTGAACTGCAAAGAAATAACAATGTAAGAAGATTACAACTAATTATTATATCGAATATGCCGCACAAAAAAAATCACTAAGTTAAGTTGGTCTAATTAAGTATCTTCTCAACGAATCTAGAATTAGATTTTGTCTTTTAGACCTGCTATTAAATGTGTATGTAAATATCGTTTTCAATCCTTCGATACTTAAGAGATTAAAATTTAAATAATGTTGAAAGCCGGTAAAATTACATACATACATAATACTTACTGCATATTACTTACTTAAGTAAGACATCTATTTTAAGCTACACATTTTTAAAGACGATAGATATTAAATAGGTATTCGGAGTAAAACGGAAACCCTCATGTCATAAATTAATGTTTTGTACTGAGTAGGTAGGTACTTGTACACAAGTTGTAAAGATTCAACTAACTCTTTGCTTATGCCAAACGGAAGATTTAGAAATTATTCCGTTTCACAAGTTGTGGAAATGCAACGACGCATAACACGATGGTGGTGGCAAGGTGGCAATATGGAGGAGGCTCGGTGCACGCGCCGCGCAACCCAATGAGCTCGGGAACGGGCGAAACATTCAAATTGCAAACCGCCCGCGCCTGCCCGTATCAAATGTTGTTTTATAGCTAATTCCCAAATTCGGTTATGGCCTATAAACGATCCGCTGGAATAATTTAAATGCGAACCCGCCTGTATAATGTTCGTACTTTACTCCGAAATTAGGTATTTGTATGTGAAATGCGTTTTGAAATAGGATTCTCTGACGACTTTTATTCCTTGTATGCGGAGATTCCGCGGCGGGGAAATTTACTTTATTACATTAGTCGATCGAAGGTTTTTAAAGTGTCATTACTACTGATCAGTGTCTGATATGTCGCAATGTAAATACGATTAACGATGGTCAACAGTGCAGGACCGTTAGGGTCAATTATAGTTATGGGTTCTCGATATTTATTTGCTTATTTATACCTTGGGTGTCATACCCCCAACCTTTCCAGGTTTGAAACATTTATTTATTATATTATTACCAACAAGTATATCTACTGAGCCTACCTGAGTCGATATTTCATTTTAGTTTTATAGGTTTAATTAAGTTTTCAAAGTTCATGTTCCTAATATGGACGATAAATATATTAGGTATGACGACGACCATATTTTATTGAGAGGATATTTATTTTACCATAATATTTTATTGAGAGAGGGAAAGCACCTAGAGCAAGTAAATACATTACCTAAATATTACATTTATCATACACATTCATACATATGTACGTCGTATTCATGCACGTTATGATAATACAAAAGACAATTACAACCTACCTACCTACTGTCATAAAAATGTGAGAAGTACGTAAGGTCACATAAAACAAGCGAAACACATTAGACCATCGCTGACTTCCACTTTTTTACAATTTAAAACGTTTTAATATAATAAACGACCAGCTTTAAAAGGTTTTCTCTTGTTTCCGAGCTAATTTCCAGACGGACATTTCCTTTCATTCAATATGAACGATTGTTTATTGCGAGCCCCGCTTCGTAAGACAATTGAACAAAATTACTTACTTGTTCTTTAACGGCACTACGTGTCGTTTCATACAATCATGTACCTGATTTGCCTTTTGCACTGTCACAACACTTTGCTATGGCTTTATATATGGCATTAATAGCTGCAATTACCTATGTCAATATAAATAAGTTATGTACGGTAAATACATAAAATAAATATAAATTCTAGTTATCGAAGGCTGTGATGTGTTGTTATTGATTACTGGTATCTAAAAATATCTTGATGTGGTAGTCACACCTGAGAATCTGACAGCTAGTAAGTAGGCGGGGTATCAACCGGTAATATTGGAGAGGTAGGTACCTTGGTCACACCTATTTGTAGAGTGTAGCAGTTCTTGCGATTTAGTCGAAGGATATGAGTACCGACTAACAAAGACATGAGGCGACTCACTCTTAAGGACTAAGACAGTCCTCAATAGTTTTGTTGTATATGTGATCAGTTTGGTTATAATCCGTTTTCTACATAGGTTGAGTTATTTAAGTTATTTACATATTGATGGGCATCATCATTTAAAAATTAGGATTCAAAGGAGTGAGTGTGACATTTTTTAAATGTTAAATACACATTCTAATTTAACTAACTGACTTTTCTCTACGTGTGAACAATCTTTAGTTACCCATGCAAACCCTGTCCCAGTTCCCAATTCTTGAATACAAACACCAGATAGAATTCATTTTTTTCCACTAGCATACTGCTAGGATTTATAACATTCACAAAATCAATAGGCATACAGAGTTTCTTCTAATGGTATAAGGTTCGGCATTCAGTGTATAGGTAAGTACCATGTATTACGTTGTATCTACCATTCAATAATATTTCAAAAGTCTTATAAATTGTGTCATACATAATATAACGTCAAATGTAAGTAACAAAAAAGCTGCCTGTAGTAGTACCTGTTATTAAATAACAATTTGAAAAAATGTTAATATATTGCATCTAATTACACGCCTCTTTTTGCTCCCGAAGTTGGCCGTATAACTGTAACGGCTGTTTATACTAATTTATTATCAGATAACACAAAACATTTCGCAACCGAAATCTATTTGCCGGATTATTAAATACATTATCCGTTTACATCTATCGATCAGCCTAACGGTGTACTAATGGACGAAATTTAATCACGACAAATCGAATGCCACCCGTTTATGAAGGCGAATGACTAAACAGCTTTTTAATACGATTCACACGTTAGCAGTTATAGTTAGTTAAGTTTTTGTATCGACACATTTCACGGTGCGATGTATTGAAGTCTTACGAGTTATATGAAATGTGATGCCACATACCAGCCGCTGATGGGATCTATTATTATTGATCCACGGATGAATATTCAATCATCGTGCTACTTCGCCGTGATGGATTTCGTGTGATTATAAAAACATACCTTTCGTTTCACCGTTTATTTTATTTACGTACAGCGCTCCAGTAACTAGACTTGCTAATTGAATGCCTATACTTTTTTCTGACTTTGTAGATTAGGATTTCTCTTATAAAGATGCACTCGCGGCGCGGGGAGAGAAAAGGAAACATAAAGCGCTCCGAGAACGCTTTAATTATAAGGCACCTTTGAATAATCTTGAGAACAAAAAAGTAAAGTATCCGGTAGAGAAGCTAGTACCTTCCACATGAGATCGAATGAGTGCAAAGTGCATACAAAATCGTGATGTGGCCTTTTAATCGGTTTCACGTTCGTTCCCGCGCTAGTTTTTGTATTCGAATTTCACTCAGTCTGCCAATCTGCGGTTTACTGGCGACCGGGAGTCCTAGCGTCGGTGTTGTGAGAAAATATGCCATGAGACGCGAGCATAGAGTTTACGGGAATAGATAAGGCGTGCGAGCCGGAGTCCCGGGGCCGGCCAATACTGAAGTAATAAGATAAAGAGGCGGACGCATTTTGTTTTGCAGCAAGCTCACTCCAATTTACGCGGCTCGGTGGCCATTAGCATAAGTCGAGAGGTAGCGGAGCGTGATGTGCGCGATTCGCCGGCGCTCGGCGTGACGCCGGCGCGCCCGCGCAGCTGCCGCGGTGTAATTGCGTCCTCGCGACACATTTGTTTACTATTGTAAGCCGTGAAGATGCCATCGTACACCGACACTCCGACCGACTCCTTCAAATTAGCGCGCTAAACGCTTCTATTCTCCGTCCTTTTTTCATGGCGACGACCATTTTCTTCGAAATAAATGGCCAATATTAACAAGTAAAATGGATTGAAGGGATATAAAACAGACTGGACTTTGAGATGTTGCTTAGGCTTTATGTACTTCGTTAACATTTTATGCTAATCTTTGTGCTTGTCATACCGATTTGCATTAATGATCAGGTTACCTAGATCAAGAAATGTTTGAAATAACCTACCTAGATTTTTGACTACATTAGGTATTTATGTGAATGACCTACCTATACTGTTGCTATTCCCACTTAAAGTTATTGAAATATTTTCTAAAACAGATCTAATACACTGGTCTACTGCTACACAGTTATAGCTTGAGTATACTTAGTAGGTTAATAATAATGACTATGGATTTCATTTCACGTAAATAAAATTTAAAACAACAAGTTAAATTGCATGAGTACCCCCGATGAGATAAGAACCTATGTTTGATCACAATAAAAGGAAGGTACATAACATATAGACAAGATAACCATTCATATTAACCGCAATTTGAATCCTAATAATACAGATAGGTACGGCTTAACTGAGGTAAGTCATTGAACATAAGCACTGCGATTTAGGGCTGCGACAGCGGCAATTGTTATATCTATCTATACTCTTTACTATATCCTTAATATGTACATAAGTAACGACATTAATAATTAGAAATTCCAACCATACTTTAAGATTGCTATTCTTAAAGAGAGACTACATCCTTTTCTGTAGTCCATTTTTGTAATTATAGAAATAACTTTGCGTAACACTTCTGGAAGGTAATAGAGCCATTGTCGTTCGACTCCAAAGGCACCACCACTACATCTTTGTCTACCTCGAGCTCCGGTAGAACTTTAATCTTATCTGAGGATGATCACAGGTGTCTATGATATCAAGGATATTTAGTACGTATGTATTTTTAGATGATATTTAATCAATTGTGTTGTTATATTTTTTAATGTTATTAAAGGCAACGGACCTATGATATTTGTTTATTTTTCGAGAGATCTATATACCTCATATGAAGTTAACAAATTAAATACACTCAAAACGTAAGTAAACGTACACATAACTTACTTCTCTGATGTAATGTTTTACATCGCCAATAAATGTTACTTAAGTATTGGCACATATACATCAACATATATTTATTAGATACGTATAATTAATACTTACAATGTTATGCATCCCTGAATGGGAGTCTGAGTAGCGGCGCACGCGCGGACCTGCGCCTGCATTAGAATGTAGCATCTCGAGCGATTTTCCTACTTTAGATACGGTAATGGTCGTAAAAACAGCTACTAAGGAAAAACGCACCGCATAAAAATATTGTATCCTTACTGCCTATAAGCCATAGCCATTTCTGAAAATCATACGGAGCGAGTAGCAAAAGCGAGTCGGTTCACATATTTTGCCATACACAGTCGCCGCTAATGAATGCAAGGAGGATTTTAATGTCACTAATGTGATTCTCGCAATACATACGCTTATGTGTTGCGCTAATACACGTATGTAAGGAGAATATTTGAATAGCAGCCAGTAATTTTCGATTCATAGTGCACTTTGCCTATAATAAGGTGGTAAAAACGTCTTCAATGGCCATAAACATTTGCATGTTTGGCTTAATAACAGTTTTTACTGTCGCTGAGAATTTGCAGTGACTCTGGGATTAATACATGAATTGCATATTACTGTATAGGTACCTAGCATGTTTTATGGAAAATGCTGTTGTATGTTATAAATAATGGATTTCATCGTACAATCTCGCCTGAAGTTCAGTAGTTGGTTAGCCCCATGTTAAGTTGCTCATCGATGCATAATATGTTTATTAAAATATTATTTCATTTATATACATACGATTTCATTATTATTTTGTGGGTTCAGTTAAATTTACCACAATCGTATCCCACTTTGGCCTTAAGAACTATTAAAAACTAGTGGTAATAACAATAATAGTTGATTCTAATTAAATAGTTATCTTTAGTTATATTTTTATGTGTATTTGAATAGTGTTATATAGTTTATCACACATAAATTTAAAATGCTTATACAAAGTAAATAATCATTGAACTTTTAAATGTAGAATATATTTAAAAACTACTCGTAGAATATCATACCCAGCGAGTTTCTTGACAGCAATAAAAAATGTATCGCGTTAATTAATTCAAGGCCATATTGACATGAGCATAATTTTAATGCACGTCTCCCGCGAATTATAAAAAGTATGAATTTCTCGATCGCCGTTATATGTCATGCCGTTCTCGGTCAGACGCAGCGGGGACAAGAAAAGTGATAAAAAGCACTTCACAGTAGTGCCTAAGCGGGCTGCCATCATTAGAACCATACCATAATCGACACATCCTGAATAGGTAGGTGGTGAAGCGTGCGCGACATGTCGCGTGTGCAGCACAGCTTTGTTCATTCATCTTAGAGACGGTGAATGCATTTTTTTCATTAACCAACGCTTCTAACGCACGTGACGCCACGCACGTTTTACGGGCAATTTCTGAATGTTCACTAAAACATTAATAAACTAAATGGATTAACTATTGGAAGTAAGTAAAGTCATTGCTATTCTTGAGTTTTATTTATGTGCATTCAAACTAGAAGACAGAGCTTACTGCTACAATGCAGAAAGATGTGACGGAGGACACATATCTTTAGCAATCTATAAACTTTACTTTTTAAAGTAGTCTACGTTTCAGAAGTGACAAATTTTATCACTGATATGAAATCAAGGTAACACATGTAGGGGATTTAACTATTTCAACATTGTGGACCGATACTAAAGAGATACGAATAATCAACGTTCTGCCGTTTTAATTATTTTTAAACCTTTGTATTGCTTCCATAAATATACTTGCAATAAATGTGTCTATATTTATATATCGACACTGCTGCATAGATTTCCTTTATCACTAGTTTAGTCTCAGAATAAAATAAGTAAAAACATAAGCCTATAATGACTTATGTTTACGGCCAATATTAATAGTTTAGATGTCTATCTGACACAAAAAATGGAACCCATACCCCTGCGTACTAACCGGGTATGGCAACTACGCTACGCGCTTCACATTACTTCTTCGCTTCGTACCAAACTCTTAGTCTAGCCAAACGCAGTGCATGCACAGAATTCAAATTTACCTTTATATGGTTTCAAATAGAAATAGTTACGTTAATGTCCCCAGTCGCACGTTAATGAACGAAATATGAAAATAAATCCAATCAAGTTGGTAACGCAGTCACGACTTACCATGTTAACGGCTAACATATGTTAGATTGTTTAAAAAGTCAAATAATAATTAGGTAAGTTGGCGTGAGAACGTGTGGGGTGGCCGGTGCCGTGGTGGTCGGCATACAAATTGAAACTGTCAGATCGGACGATCGCGGTCCGACGCCGATACTCTCACGGAAGCGATTACCCTGGCTAAGACAATGGCCGACAAGACATGCATCTATTACCCTTTTTAAACCTGAAACCGACTGATGCCCTTTGAATAGCGGGTATTGTAAATTATATGGTTCCTCGCAGCTCTTGTAACGTTGATTCTTTACGACTTATTCTTGGGATGGACAGATTAAACGTAACAATTTACTGTCAGACAGAATGTTTCACATCAAGTTCTGATAAGTTTTACACCTATATATATTTCACATATATATTAGGACAATGATAATAAAAATTGTCTCAGGTACGTGAAGTTTGTTACCAAAAATCAAAGGTTTATAAACAGTAAGTATATACATTTTTTACATTTACCACTTGCGATGGGTGCCTTGATTAAATCAGAGAATGTGTGTTTCATCAGTACCTACGTAATATTTAACTACCTGCATCCCATATTTCCAATTTAATCGGAAACAACAAATTGTATATATTTTGAAATTGTTGCTTTTCATTGTTTCCTTTTTTTTTATAAAATAATTCAGTTCCGTATGTTTTTGTACGTAACACGTTATTTCACTGTAACAACGGCGGTAATCTCCTCTGTTCTCGCCCGTTTTTCGCTACATTTGTCCACTAGAATTTAATTGATATCGCTTAGCCGTCCAGGTTTCATTGGTGTCCTGGACCAAGCCACTCACACACTTACACTTAATAAAAACAAACAACACTCTAGTGATACTGATGAAACAAATTCTATAAGAATAGTTTGTTCAAGTTAAGAAAATGTTTCCTTGTACAAAAAACGCGATTAAATCAGCATTTAAATTACCTATTATATTATTACAAAATGCATTAACACTATTATTTTCATATCTTATTGAGATGACATTCCAGAAACGTCAATAGAAAGCATTTACAATTGATACTACATCTTAAATTCTATTTCTACTCTGAATCATCTTTATAAATGGACGTCTATACTTGAATTAAAAGCATAAACTTGTTTGATTCCATTTGTTACCTTACACCCACACGCGGAACAATATGTAAACAATTATGATATCATTTGATATTCTGTCAGCAATAAGTGCAATCGGAGTGCAGGGTTGAGGCAAGGGTGCTCCGAGACAAACAAATGACGTACATCGAAATCTACTCGCGCACCCCAAGCCCTCGCTAAGCCCTATGCAAAATAAAACACTCCATTGACATCTCTTTGAAATTTATTAAAAATTCAGACAGCTTACACTTTAAACAGAGGGTTAAATGCTTAAGTGAAAGGATTACCTCACGGATAGGATTTATTTACCTAAAACCGATTCCGAACTTTGTTAAGTACGTATGATACTTGTTATGAGTTTTGGGAAAAATGAATTATTTATGCGCAATAAAAAATACTAGCATTAAATAATTATGGAAAATTATTTACTATTCGGTACTAGAATTAACTATTAAGGTTAAGTAGTAGGTACTTACGAAGATAAGTCCTTGCAACCTAAAAATGTTATCTTTAATATTTTATGTAAAATGATATTTATTGCAATGGTTTGTCTTTTATAGGTGGGTACATTTCCATATGTAGGCAATTATCATTATTAGTCAATTGTTGATAGAACTTTTAAGGGATTTAAGTTTTTGTATTGTGGGCGCCTTCATTATTCAGTTAAGTATAAATAATATAAGTTTAGATTATTTCATTTATTTCGAATATACGGAGAGACATTTCAATAGTATTTATAACTTACATAAATTAGCTAGTAATTAATCATGTTGACCACATTAAAATACTTAATATAAATACTGGCAAACAATATGACATTTATATGGATTGCAAACACCTTTCATACATAAAAAGATAACATACAACGGTACAAGTTTGTGCACATCTTTTAAGTTTCTTGCCTTAATTACGTACAATTATAAGCTTACAAATATGGATTTTAGTTCGTTCTCATTAACATTTACAATGACACAATAAGAACATAGAAAACAAACAAAAGATGAGATGGTTATCAGTCGGTTAAATGTCGACTACGTTAATAAAAATATCATTAACTAATATTGTGATCGATAAAGTTAATGTTCTTTCAATTTTCATTGTATTGGCCACTAAGTAGTATCTTCCTGCACTAATCCGCATTGGAGCAGCGTGGTACGAGTACCTTGTTATAGAATGCTTAAGGCTTTCACAGTTGTATCGACCAGGCACGGGCCTAGCTTTGACATAAAGAAAGCCAATAATTTTAGCCAATAATTCCTCTGACACGAATAAGAACAGTAATTTTTCTTCAGAAATGCAATCTATCGATCTATAGTATGCCTTTTACTATTGTATCAAAGTATTGTAAGGAGTACTCAATTTTTATTAAAACGAATAAGTTTATCAGAACAATGAAAAGGTACCAAAAGAACAATTCGTTAGATATTTATCGTCGATTCCTTATCTATAAAATGTATCTAATCAACATATAAATAACAACTATAATACATATATGGCAAAATTCATAGAAATAAAGACATAAGTAGTATCTAAGATAATAAGTTATCTCCGATCTTCGTATGAGCTATCAGATGGCGGGTTATCTGTTTATGATGATGAGGTGGCGGTTGCTAAGCGACGGGGGTACCGGTCACTCGGGGGGTGAGCCGTTCCTCATACTCACACCCTCCGACCCTGATAATTATTCTCGTTGTACTGGACTGGAGTTTAATGTTACTTTATAGCAATAAAGTGTACGGAAAGACACCGTATGACCTTTACTTGTGATTACCGTGAAACGGAGGTGTATTAGGTATAGTTATAGTAGTAGGGGAGTATTTGTTAAAACTTAGTTAATAGTATCAGGCGTTACTTCGCGGAAATCCATGCTATTAAGTGAGGGTAAAACACCACCCACATCTTAGGATAAATGAAAAAAGTCTAAATTTGTATTGTATTATGATGGTGTATATTTTATTTTTCTGTTAACATTGCAAGCATTAAACTAATTAAAATTATATACCACCACACATATTGGTAAGCGGATTGTTGCGAAGTAGTTTTATCCTAACTTAAAAGTTAGTAATAAAATTACGCTATAATGTATAGTAACCCTAACTTATAATACGTATTACATACATTTTTCTATACGTCTTACTAAACAAGGATAAGTTTAGTATAAATACATATCAACATATTAAAACACATATCCAAATTTAGACATATGTGCCATGAGACCATGTAGAAATGCAAATTAACACTG
>DWNY01003028.1:0-10387 GCA_018250635.1 Telegonus apastus
CATTTTCAGCAAATTTACGTGCAGCTTTAAAAATCATATAACTCGCTCATATTAAATTATGATATCAATAACGATTAAACATCTAAATACTATTTGAATACACGCATGTGTTATTACTAGCGCGGGAGTAATAAATTTGAAACTTGTATACATATACAAAACTGAAGTGGCTTATTTGTATGCATGAATAAAGTGCTGATAGATCCCGAGGGATTGACTCTGGACCTTAACCGTGAAAATTGTGAGGATTAACGCTGTGTAGTAAAGCGAAATATAATATTAGCGTAGTAAATAATGGAGCGTATACATTTAATACGTTGAATAACGCATGACTGAAATATAATAATATACAACTAAGCGAAGTAGCGACATTTACTCGTAAGGTCAGCAGTGAAAGTACAAAGGTTCAAGGATGGATTATTAAATATAACATGATTATTATTAAAGGTCCACTCCTAATATTTATTCAGCATATAATAAGTATAAACTAATCAGCCACTGATGATAAAAGTATGCAATATAACTATATGAGAAACAAAATAATTATCAAACTTATTAAAACAACAGTATTCTATTTAGAGGTATTATTGGAAATACGATTTTATCGGTTAAAAGAGCATTAATCATAATAATGCTGCGTGCACGATTTGTTTCTATAGAGAATATTGTTAGTACTAGTATGGGGGTAATAAATTTCCAATGTTAACGTAGAAATGAGACAGGTCTCATATGTTATGCATGGATGGAGAGTTGATAGAACTCGAGGGATATACCGTGTGCAACTCCACGCTTTTGTATTAATAATAAATTGTTTATGGAAAGTTTATCTAAGTGGTGTGTGGTGGTGGCAGTGGCATTTTACCATCAGGTGGGATGCATGCACGTTTGTTACCTTCATAACATAAAAAATAGGAATACTTTCAGGAAAAGGAGCAGCTTTTTGACAGGTGAACTCTCTTAGTTTGGATGTCGGGGACAATCGTTTAATGTAGGTACTCAATTAGAGTGAAAAATCTCTGTCAACATTATTTAAAATAATATTTCAGGGTAAGCTATAAAATATTTTGTAAAATAAAAGGACCAAATATTAGTAACTGAAATAGCAAGGTAAATCGATGAATCGAATGTTTTAACAGTAAAACATACATGGTTTCAAAATGAAAGATATAGGTAGATCTCAAAAGTAGCCACAAAAAATCTGCGACAGTACATGGTTATGTCTTATTCGTTAACTTATATTATTACTTTAATTTTCAAATATGAAGAGAATATTAAGTTGATCTTTAATTGGGTTTTATACAAGTCAAATGTTTTTTTTTTCAAATGAATTATTTTCAAGAATGAAGCATCTGATAAAAATAGATTTTGTGTTTTACATGTAATGAGGATAGTTGAGAAGATATTACTAGTATAATATTAAGCAAAATCAATAAAATGGTGTAGGTAGGTAGGTAGGATTTATGCGTGAAATAATAGTTTCCAATGAGTCTACTAGATGAGTACCCCCCTAAGGAAACTTTGTCAGTAAGTACTTACAAAGTACCACTTAGCCAAGTTAATTTGTTTGTTAACAATATTAATAATATATATTGTATACTTTGGTTTAATACCTAAGCCGTTCAAAATAAAAACTGATAGATAAACTTAAGTCCATCTGTCCTACAGTTGACAGTAACGACTGAATCAAGCGTGAAAAGGTTTAACCTGCCAACCTCAAAAAAAAATTCTAAACCGCCAGATGTGCTACAACGTAAAGGTGGGTGTAACCACGAGGCGCTACTATACGTAATCATTAATTCCAATTGAAGTTATATTAAGGGAAGTAAACGTTTGAACAAAACTAATGCACGTTATAAAGTAAAGTATAGTTACCTGTTTTTAAGTTCGATTTTAATACAAAAAAAATAAAAAATCCTTGTCATTTGGATCATCATTTCGATTATTTAGAAGGAAAATGTTATCTATTTGTTTAAATTTTGGCAGAAGGTAACATTGAATTTATTGACGAAAATGTTATTACTCGCATATGAGTAATAAATTTCCGACCTGAACATCGAAAACTGGACTCATATGTTATGCATGGACGGAGTGCTGATAGAACTCAAGGGATAGGCAACGAGCAAACTTCTCGATTTTGTATTGATAAACAAATTGTTTTCACTTTTATGAAGTAGATTATTACGTAATAGATTTTGGTTGATTTTCAAGATGGAATGAACTATTTAATCTCCGAAGGAGGCAAGTTCATACTACTTTTAGTGCTCCTTCTAGTACTACTACTAGTATAAATTCTTTATTAACTTAGCGGGCCCTTGAGGCAACTACGCTGATATTAAAATATAACTAGTGTTGTGAACTTTATTGGGCAAGAACTTATCTATATTTTTTACATTTTTATTATTCGGGTTTGTTTGCAATTATTCTTTTAATCTTATGGTCATGGTAGTGATATGAAATTTAATATTTTAGTTTAGATTTTTATGGAACAAAGTTTGATTATTAGTGCATTAGTACGATCGAACGTAAAATTTTTTGATATTTCTGAATTCATTATTTTAAATACATGGAAGCAATTACTGATACAATACATAAATAAACTATAAATGGTTTTTCCATGTCCACGCATGGTCCATTAGAATTCTCTATACGTGGTTGCCATTATTTAATTGTTTATTTGACACGAACCCAAAACAACATACTATATAAATTCATCATTTAAATGTCTGTATAATCTTGGTCCGAGTTGGACATTGAACCCGAAAGTATAGGTACGGGTTAAAATGGTATTATGACAACTTTTTCATACGTCCATTAAGATGCATTTACATTATAAATATGTATGATATCATTTTAAACATTTGTAAATTTCCTTTTCTTCAAAATAATAAATCTTAAACAAAACTAGTTCAAGTTCACTTTTTTCATATCATCGTAATTTGAATTTATTGGAAGTACGTCATTAATACATACAAATGTGAAATAAACACAATGAAATCTTCCTCGCAACATTTATAGACATAGATACATAGAAATGTGAAATTAAATAAAAGTTTGTAATAAAGGAACAAAAATTACTTTTCCAGATACTTCAAATAAAAACAAAATGTTCACATATGCGAAACGTTAGATACAAAAGAGTCCGGAGCACAAAGACCTAAAGTACAGTTACTAAACAATGGAAAAAGATTCGTGAAGATTGTTGTGAAGCTCCATATTCAGCATACAAAAAGTTATATCTTTTAAGACCATTACAGTCATCCATTTATTCAAAAGTTATTTACACATAAAAAGGTAACTATAATTATATCTTATTCCACAATGATTAAAATTTAATTTGTCTTAAACACTATAGCGTCACAATACATCATAATGTGCGTATTAAAATTGACCATATTTAAAACGCAAAATATTTTCGAAACACAAGAAATATCGACCAAAAAGATAGTACCTACTTGATATTGAACCGGGGATAAAAAGGTGAAAAAGTTTACATAAGAGGAGTATCTATTAAGATGAGAAGAGTAAAAAATAATAATCGAGGTCATAACAAACCATTTTAACCAGATGCACATTGGAGATGATTTTTTACGAATTTACTGTTAGGAAGGTATGAGGCAACCTAGATCTTTCTTCACAATAAAAACACGTGTTAATTATTTTCTAATATGCTTCTTGGTTTTCTACATTCGATATTCCCTTAAACGGTTTAGGCAAGGCTAGACCAGGCTTAACCTATGTTACCCTGATGTTAATGAAGTTAATGAAGAATTATTGAATAGAATACAGACCTATTGGCTCGTGAACATGGACTCTCGATATGGTATTGGGACAGACATCCGAGGAATCTGTCCTTCTTGGACTTCTCCAATTCCAGCAGATCCAGTTGTTTGTTGTTGATACAGTATTGTTCTCGGAACTCCTGGGAATAAAAAATTAAGGAATTCGCTTAATGAATTTGAACTGAGTACCAGTGGAAGTGAAAGAGATTAGTTTATGAGAAATAACTACAGTGGTTCTGATTAATATATTTATGCATTAAATAGTTATTTCTTTATAAATGTTTTATAAACACGTTAAATGATTTCTTTTAATCTATGCACATATATAATTTACTTTAAATTAAGCACTGAAATATTAAAACTGAAACAGTTATTGCTCCATCTATCGGAAAATGCGCAACGTTTTGTATCTGATAATATTTGGCAGAATAATTGTTATGTCAATTATAATTGTTATCGTCATCAGAATTTCTGCTTGATTGAAATTTACAGATAAAATTAAATTCAATATGCATCAATGATCTCATTATTATATGTTTATAAATCCATCGATCATCCGTCGACGTCTATTGTTTGGTAGTAATGTAATTTATTCTAGCTCTTCACTCACTACAAGTCTATTTTATCTACTGTCTATATTTTATTTCTAGCCATTTTTCTTTGTTGATGTCCTAAATCTCAGTAAATCCGCAAGTTATACCCCGCGTAGGGTAACTACATCCATCAAACCAAAAGGTATCAGTGAATTTATTACAATCGTGATTTAAGATTACACCCATATCATGTTCTTACAATAATATATGAAGATATTATTTAACCTTCGTAATATTAAACTGATACGTCGAATCAATTGTATTTAGTCGGTTCTAACTTTATAAAGATTACTTCACATACTTTGAGAACATTACTAGAAAAACTCCTAGGCACGTAGGTTTTTTAAGACAAGAGGTGCGTGAGAGGAATTTGAACACCTTGCTCTCAGTGGGTAAATTGAAATCCATACATATATGTACATATTACTTGTATTTTATGGCTTATCAAAATAGTTCATTTATTGTTGCGTAACTCGTCGTTCTAAGTAGTTAAAACCAAAATGATTTAGATGTTAGGACTTGCTAATGTTTGTTAGTGATTTTTCATAAAGTAATTATACAAACATACCTGTTTAGAGTACATTGTCGTCTTGCTGGCTGGCCGTTCTTCGCTGGCCCTCTGCCACTTTCTGCCCGCGTTTTCATCCTCTGACTCGTATCCTTTTGCTGAATGTGCTATGTCTGCCTGTTGACAAAGATAAACTAAATTTAAAAATTTACTGCAACCCTTTTTAATTCGACTGCCGACGATTGAGTCTTGTTACTGCTTTATAATAGATTGGTCGGAGGAAAATAATCCCAGAGAGCTAGCCCGCATCAAATATTAAACATAACTCGCTTTCGGTTACATTTTTTAATTTTATTTTTACAAAATAGAAGTAACAAAAAATCAAGTGAACTCGTGGTTCACTTGACGCTAATGGTCACTGCTGTCCATGGACTAATTAAATTAGCCTTAAATATAAAGGTTCTACTTGAGTTTGAAAACAAATACCATCGGGGAATACTTTGGAACGCTTCGTGTATACCACCTTTACCATCAGAAGCATACCCTTGAAATCAGAATGCAGCATCGCTACACTCTACACTTCATTTATAATTATAAAGTGGAAATAAATGGTGCCGAAAAAAGTGATTTGTAACACTGCCAGAGCTAGTACTTCGGTATTTACCACGTATCCTTCATGATAAATGTAGCTAATCCCACGAGTCTTATCTTGTATAATAACAATTTAGGAGATGCCATAAAAAGCACACATAAAATTCAAAATAGCTGGAGGTAGCAATTTCTAATAGCGCTATCATTCACGTCGAGTGGAAGGAATTAACTCCGTAACGTTAATCTTCTGAAATATAGGGCCCCAAAAATTGGATCGTTAATGACGTTCAAGTTTCGAACGGCGTCCAAAGTATTAAGGTCCCAGTTTGTATGATATTTTTTCTTTATGTATTTAATTTTAAATAAGATTTTAAGTATAAAGCCTATCTATTTGATTTGATTGCTTTAGCTCCGTGATAACCAAGTTTTTACCCGACTGCGTCAGAAGAGGGTAATGTTTTTCAATGTGTACGTTACTATGAATGTATCATCTATGTTAGTATGTATGTATGTATGTATATTTCCTTGGCACGCCCTATGGCCTAAACGGCTTGACGGATTTTAACATATGAGGTGTCGTTAGAATCGTCTCAGTTGTCATAGTAACAAGGCTATACGATTTTTAAATATGGTGCATGTGCACGGACAAAAAAAGGGGCGAAGGGACTAGATATTTTTTTATCATAACAATACGGGTATCAAAGCCAATTCAAGCAGTCGGGTTTTTTATTTTTAAGATAATTATGTAGTTGTCTACAAAAATTTAAGTAATTAATGCAAACAACTATTGAAACATGTTAAGCTAAGGTTCTTTTTATATTTATGACAAGTCAACTGGTGCAATTTTACACAAGAAACACGAGTAATTTATATTTCCACAGCATAAGGTGAATCTAACCTAATACAAATGATATAATGAAACAGGTTATGAATAAATTACAATAAATTTATTAGTTTGCTCGCATATATTTTCTACCAAAACCTCATTGGAAAAATATTGCCGTAACAATAAACTATCCTTATTAACTTAGCATTCAATCGCCCTCTCGAGGTATGATAAAGTTCAATATAGTTTAAAACAAATTTATAATATTATATGCAGTACCTACTTCTCTCGTATTCAATGATAGGTTTGAGACACATTTCCCATAAACTTTTCACAGAAACATGAATATGCTTTTAACTTGGGCCTTTATTGTAAACTGTAAACTATTTTAGTTTGTAAGTAGGGATAAGTAGTTTTAATGGAGTTACTGTCACCCTCTTTACCAACTACTTTAGTTATGCATTATGTATTGTAGTTGTCCTTCATTTGTTGAGATATTTTAAATGTATTTGAGCAAAACGTAAATAATTGAAGTGTGAAAATCATAGCATTTAAGTACAATATTGAAATAGCAATTATAGTGAGTATTGTAAGTAGTTACATGCGGCAACAAACAAAATTCAAAGAAATTAATACAAAACACTACACTAAATTTCTTATTTTACCCTTTTAGTTTTTGTAATTAGTTTTAACCAATTAACTTTTTTGTTTTATTTAGTATAGACATCTTGTATGACAATTGACTTTTATTAGGATTGGAGTAAGCCATAAAGTCGGATAATTCCATCAACATTAATCAACCGCCTAGTAGGCAAAGATAAATAACAACAAATTACGTCATATTTCATCTCCATCTTAGGAAATGCTTCATACAAATGGCATTCATTAAAGTTATTGAATTCTCTGACGAAATTTAATGTACAATAATAACGCTTTCTACTATGAAATATTTACCTAATAGATTAAAAATAAGCTATTGAAGTGATCTCATTAATGTTTTTTTTTTGTTGACAAGGGGAAAGATTCAAAAGATACAAGACGCTGTAGGAGCGACACCGGATTATGTGGGATGGCTACCGCCTTAAAACCCTCCAACGGCACTCCACCGGAGTCTTCCGAGCGCGATGCCATAGCGGGCTCTACACCGGTGAACATTAGGGCTCACCACACCGTCTGGTATTGACGACGGTATACGACCACACATACTGCCGTCTTTTCCGGGGCCGGCTGCATAGACGATTCGAACTCCCACTCTTGCCGCCCGTAACCCCGGAAGCCCCTTTTAGTCGCCTCTTACGGCAGGGGATACCGCAGCCCTATTCTGGTCCCGGAAAAGAGATATCTAACCGAGTCCCTCGCGCTCAAAAGCTGAAATTTATACCATAAGACTCTCAGGGCTTTTCATAGCGATAAATAAAGACATAAAACGTTATAAACGACGTTTTAGGGCGATGATAAAATGCTGGTCAATATATTTGGGGGTTAAAAACGCCGTCCAGAAGATTGATGATGAGTTTCGGGGCAAAAATCCAATAATGGAATCGTCAAAATGATGATCTTATTATGCAGAAAATCGGTATTCGGTAAAAATGGTGCTTTTCATATACTACGTAAATGACATTACCAGTAGTTATGAAAGTAGATTAACCGATTTTAGTGCGGTTGTTTTTATTTAAAGGGTGGATTTGTCGAAGTAGTTCTTGGTTATGTTTCATAAGCTCTTTTCCAAGTCAATACATGAAATACAGCCACAAAATTGTTGGAGTTTTTTAATGTTGTTTGTTTTTTGGGAAATATAAATATATTAAACATTTGCTTTACTTTTTAATAACATTTGCCAATTCATTTTTATTTTGTAAACATACAAGATGCTAACTTAAATTCTAATATAACATGTAATACATACGTATAGGTAGATATTATGGTCCTATGTATTATTATGTGAGTACACTTCATTAAATACGTATACTGTTTTTATCGATGGCGCCTCCCTTACGGTCTAATGGTGTTCACACCTGATCGATCAAATTTAGATTTAAAATAGATTAAGCCAAGCGTTCGCCAAAGCTTGCCAAAAGACTTCCCCTTCGATTTTTCATGTGATGAAATAGCTTTAAATGAAATCGGGCTAATAAAATTACAGGGTCGTTACCTCATTATGCGATCAATATGGCCCACAAATATCTACTAGTTTTTTTATAAGGATGAAGTAGCAAACGAGCATGCGGTCGACCTGATGCCATCCATAGACGTAACTTGTATGAAACTTTACGTGAAACATAGATTTTATTTCAAGCGGACTTACGGATGCGTTGCTGCTCTTGAAGACATTGTACGTAATGTTTCAACGAAATGCAAGAATTACTTCGTGCTCGAAAACAGTGTTGTTAACTCCAAAAAAGCCAAGTTCGCTAGACTCGACATCAATACTCGCTAGATAGGCGCTAAACTTGTACTTTTTACCAGCCGAACACTATTAAGAGAAACAAGAAAGGTCGTTCATCCTAACTATGGATTAAAATTGATTTAAATCTTGCCTTTCAACTCCCATTTGCCACTAAATATTTGATGTACTTGTACTGCAAAAGTCGCAAAATTTTTTTTAGCTATTAATATTTTCTTTGGTCGCTAGGACCATGTCAAAAATCATCATTTCTAGCGACAAGGTCACTATAAATATTTGTATCTAGTCGCTAATACGTGTGGGGGGTGGTACCTCCCCGCTTGAACCATACTCATTGTACCACCTAACAAACGTAGCGTTAATTGGTGTAAAAAAACATACGTAACTAAAAAAAAAAAATTGCATTAAATCCGTTTTTGTGACATCTACATACATATATATGAAGGTACAATAAAATTAGTATCTAAGGACGAAAATGACAACCATGATATATGTATGTCGTAAATGATATTACGTTTACAGAATATGCGTTATCTTTACATAAGTGTACAGAATGTTTAATGTAGTTTTAGAGTATTTGCAAGCCTTCATCGTAAGCGCTCACCGTCATTTTAATGGCTTCCAAAATTTAATCTCCTCGTACACCTGACCGATCAAAATTACTTCCAAAATAGATTAAACCAAAGGGCAATTTGTTTACAGCTACTGCGCTGCTATTTTTAGTTTTTCTTTATAGGCTTGATATTGTTATTTAGCTCGAATCAAACACGATATTAAAAAAAAACTATTTGTGATCTTATTCTACAAAAAGCAAGTTTACAGAAATTGAATTTAAGTATTTACTACTGTCTTTTTGTAACTTGGTTCGTCTTTTGCTACTTTTATATATAAGGAGCTATCTATACTTTGCTTTTTGGAAACAGTAAATTAAGGATTAATTACTTCAGCCAATAAACAAGTTGATAGTTAACAAAGTCATGTATTTATTTGACACTGTTAAACATAATTGCACTATGGTTTACTTTTGGGAGTAAAATAAGGAGACATTTACTATACAATGTTTATTTACTCGTATTTTATGGTAGTTTGTAACATTTACACATTCGCATCTCATCTGAAGCCGTGTACTTATGTATGACTTGCAAACATAGCTTTGTCCGTCCCTAACAGTGTACGTTTGCGTCAATTAAGAAGAGTGTACACGGTGTAACACTGAGTCGAAAGAGAATACTGAGTGTGATTCTGTGATGTCATTTAAAATAACTTCAATATGTAACTTAACGTTAAATAATATGTATGTGAGAATTGTTAGTATTTACTGTTTTTAAGGCTAAGTAGATATAAAAGGAAAGACGTTATGTCGCGAATAGGAAATAGTTATGATTCTATGGCATAACGAACGTTTTAAAGGTGGTAGAAGTCTTTGTGGTTCGACTCCGGTGGCAACACGGTCACAGCTATTTCAACCTAAGAACGGCAGTGTTACGCTGCTGTGTTCTGGTTGAAGGGTGTGGTAAATGAGACATACTTATCCGAGGCGTTCCGTCTTGGGCCTCAGGGGAAGCAACGCATATGTGGGCAACCTTAGGTAAGACTCTTGATCTCATCTGGGATATTAACTCCATTGCCGCCGTCGCATCGCATTTGATACCAATAAAATGTTCATGGGCGGCAATGGCCACTTCC
>DWNY01003029.1:0-10386 GCA_018250635.1 Telegonus apastus
TGGACTAGATGGCGTTATTGTAAAAACATCACTGACTCACGGGCAAACTTCTAAATACAAATGGCAGAACAACGTTCTTCTGGTCAACTAGTTTGTAAATAATGCTGTAGCTACCTACAGGTTATATTTTTAAGATAAGTATGGATGCTGTGTTGTTCAATATTATATTTTTTTAATTCGAAGTAGCATGCGAGCATGCAGTCCGTCTAATGGTTTGTGGCTACTGCCACCCATGGTCATTTGTAATCAACCCGGAATTAAGATTAGTCTACCTGACGTTGGCCGTTTATGTGTTGCTGCTCCTGAAGACGCTTCGGATATGTTGTCGCTCTTATTACAAACATCAAACCAGACTACAGTAGCGGCTAACACCACTTTTATTAGACAGAAATAAATTCGTAGTAAAACCTTCGGATTACACAATTCCTAGATTAATTTTCTAATAATTTCGTTCAGTACCTAAATAAAATTCGAAGATAAATTTGAATGCTAACCATGTATATTGTTTTAAACAAATGTTTGGTGGATTACCTGAGGCCCAACACTTACGTACTCCCAGTTTTCGGATTGGTAAGAGGATATTCGATATATAAAATTTTAAATCTATGTAATCGATTCGTGTGGGGGCACCCTAAGATCTAACAAGCCTTATCAGAACTTGCATCTCGTCTTGATGTAAAACAAGTAATTATCATACTGACAAGGTGTAAATAACTAAATTGATAAAACATATGTCAATGAGTTAGCAACATACCATCAACATGTATTGTATCTACATTAAAGTTTCAGTTAGTATTTATTGATCCCTCCACACTAAGTTTTGAACCGACTTTTGTTTCGATAATTTAAATATTTTACATTAATTAGGATATACATGTTGCTAAGTTTTAAAATACTACATACTTTTCAATAGTAATTGGTCCAGCCGACTGCATTACTTCCCCAGAAGATAAATTGGAATGTCTCCTATGTCTCTCCTTTATCACACCTTACGACTACCGCGAAGTCTTATCAAAATAAAAAAAAATCTGTATTCCCACAACTCTAAGGCAGGACAAACACGATCAATAATTAAAAAAAAAACATTGCAGGTTTTTTCAATGTTCTAAAACTTTAAAGCACGTTCAGACAATTTAATTCTATTAATATAAACGCTTTTATACACTTATAGCCGTACACCAGGATTTTCTCCTGCGTTATGGGTGCCATGGACACACACAAAGGCACACAAACACCCAGAACCATGAGAACATCTAAATTCATTGCGTGTCATTAGTATCAATATCGTGACCATTACGCGGATCTTCTTTATGTACCTAAAGATATCGTGATACATATATGCATACATAATATAAGTATGCATACGTGGTGACCGTTGGCGTGTCAGCAATTAACAGCGACGTAAGAGCACGCAGTGGTAATAGGCCTTAATGTCTCAATTTCCACTTCCTGCCATTGGAGCAATTAAACGATGCTGTTTAGCGGTTTGTTCTGCAATAGTGATGTACCCATTGTATCATGTGATTAACGTTACCCATCTGATTAGGTGTCTTTGATGTAATTTTAGGCTGACATGCAGTTTTTTTTAATAGTAATTGAGTAGCACGCAGTCCACCTGATGGCAAGTGGCCACTGCCGCCCATACACATCTGACATTAAATCCCAGATAAGATAAGAGTCGCATTTATGGCCGTGAAATCGACCACAGATGCGTTGCTATCCCAGGAGTAAATTGGAACCCACGGATACGTATGTACGTCCTTGTCGTGATAAAAATATGTTTTGCTAAAAGTTATAAAATTATGTTCGTCCCTTTGTTATGCATTTAAGTCGACGTGCTGTTCTACTTGCATTTCATAACTATTTGTTAGTATGTTAGTTGTTGCAAAGTGATATCACGCGATGAGTGCCACCAAAAGACGCCAATCGAGTACCTATCTTTATTTACAAATATATTAATGACATACCCACATACGCTAAAAAAATTATCCTTCTTCAGACGCAGTCATGTTTCTACAAAGTAATATTTACATACACCAATGAGCTCGTGTAATGAACTTTATGACAACCCATTTGCTATAAAGAATAGCCAGGAATTAGCAGCAACGTTCGAAGTTGATTTGCGGTCGGCGTCGTAACTGCTTTTACGACATTGCTTAGTTATTATTGTGTTTATGATACAAATACAATATAATTTATACTTAAAGGCGGTCAAAACGAAAACCTCTATATTTATATATATTTCATAATACTACAATATTTGATGTATCTCAATTTCTTTGACGTTAAATGCACGCATACTTATGCTTCATCTATTAACAAATCTCCTGCAACAGATTTGCTGGAAGAAATTTCGTATAAATTAAATAGGTTATTAAATAAATGTATCTATGAGTGCATTAAAATATAAAAACCTTCCCTTTTCTGGGGTTCTGTACCCAAAGGGTTGACAAGAAAACCCTATTACCGAGCCTCCGCTGTCAAAAGTTCCTGTGTTCTAGCTTATTAGGCATTCCAATTTAATTCTTTAGACAAGCCACACATCTGTGGCAGACGTAGAATCCCATATGGAATTGGACACATCCATACTCGTTTGCTTATTCTGTTCCAAAAAAAGGCCATCCATCGATGCAACTGCTCCTTGAGATCTCTTGGACATTGGTTGGTGACCTGAGTTGGAGTTAAAGTTACACAGGAAGACACTGATGTCCATCGTTAGGATTTTGTCCCTTAGTAGTCACCGGGAAGAGAGGGAGTGATGTTATTTGAAATCGAAACGACCCAAAAGTGCCATTTAAGCTTATTACTCATTTCCCATTTTCCCAAGCAGTGATAGCCTAATGTTTGAAACTCGGCCTCTCAATCGGGGGATCCGTGGTTCAAATTCCAGGCACCTCTGACTTTTTGGAGTTATATGCGTATTAGAAGTTAGGGAAACCTGCGCACCTGAGCCTTTAAAAAAAAAGTTCTTGAAGGTGTGTGAAGTCTACCAGTTCGCACTTGGCTAGCGCGGTGGGCTAAGGCCTAAAAGCACTCTCACTCTGAGATGAGACCCGTGCCCCGCAGTGGGACAATAATGGGTTGACGACAACTCATTTCCCTAATACTCGCACTTTCCATCAGAATCCAAAACAAATCTTTTTTATTGGCACAAACACGATTTCAACTTTTTATGTATGAGAAAAATTATGCTAACACCGACCATTCGGTTTTCGATTCCGCCTCCAGTATAAAAATGGTATTATCATCTATTATTTCGTACTTTACATAGAAAGCATGGAAATTAAGTATGTGAACGGGTCTCAGCCTTTAAGAAGATAAAATTTCATATGCTATATGCGATATATTTCATACGCGATATACGATAGGCGCCGTGTGGTGTCCGTGTTGGATAGCACCCACTCTTCCCCTGGATTCAGTAAGAGGCAAGTAAAAAATCCCCTTCTTCCTCGTTAACAGCAACACACCGCTATCATTAATGCGAGCATGCAATTCGCCTAATGGTATGTTGCCACTCCCACACATTTGTTATGAACTTCAAATATATAAAATCAAGTGGCTTAACTGCGGTGGCCACATATGCGTTATTACTCCAGAATACTAAGTTCAGACACCCCCAGAGGTGTCTCTCTTACCGTACCCTTCAAACCAGAATACAGCAGCGCTTAACGCTACTGTTATAAGGCCGAAATAGGTTTAGCGGTGATGTCGCTGGAGTTCCAACCGCAGAGTTCTACCTTTACATTTCGAATGTGTAACCTAAAGCTCTTTATATGATAAAGTGAATTCGATTATAGGTACTATAGATAGTTAATATCGCTGGCGATAGCACAAGTACCTCAGGCGCTTGCCAAACAAACCCATTCGCCATGGAAATTGAGGGAAATGGGCTAATATTTTAGACCAAGTCTTCAGAAATTGGAGTAACCATCATTTGAATTGCTAACCAGAAATCTACATCTTAATATTTTTCTGGGAAACATTTCCCACTATGATAACACATAAATATTTTTAAACACCCTTCTAAGATAGGTGGATATTTATTCAAATGAATTGTCGTCAATTTCTGGTTGAAATTACAAATAAACAAAACAGAAAACATATTAGATTTCTGGATAACAATCGTATATAAATACGTTTCTAAGTTTCGAGTCTAGTTTTGGGTGGTGTTAGACTTTTTGTGATTCGATTTCAGTGGCACCACAGCCTTTCTTATTTCTGTCTAACAGCAGTGTTAAGTTTTTATAGGTTCTGGTCTGAAGGATGTGGTAAGGAACACACTTATCCGAAGCGTTCCAGCTTAGTCCTCAATGACAGTAAAGGCAGCAAAGGCTCAGGCAGGATTGTTATCTTCAGTCAATAATCAGGTTTTCGGATTTTCATAGGCGGCAGTCTTTACTAACCATCAGGTGGAATCCTCGCTTTCTACTTCAATCATATATAAAAAAATGGACAGACTGGCACAGTAGATGACCTACCCAGTCATTTTTTCAATACGAAATTCCTAAATATTTATTGCGTTCAATAGTTCAATAAAGGCCTATTTACCCCCCTCGGGAAGCCTAACAAAAAGTAATTGCTTGTTAAAGTCTGAACTTTGACATTACAAAAACGGTTCCAACTTACACAAAATATTATTGTCTTCAGTTTTTTAATCTAGACAAATTAATTATTAAATAGAAGAGTCTGGTTATAATTTGAAGCAGGTGCCATTTCTATCGATTTATTTTTTGTTGTGTCAGTTATCGATACTATTGAAACGATTTTGAGAGGATTTGGCAAAATTTTATTAGTTTGAAGTAGCAAATGAGCATGCAGTCCTGATGGAAAGTGGACACTCCCTTTCATGGACATCTATAAGCAAGTTCATATTCTAATTCTGAGGGTTCTGATTGAAGTCAATCACAGATGCGTTGCTAGTTGTTACTCCCGATAACTCCGAGAATTGGTCAGCTCATATGAAAGATCTGAATCAAATATAGAGAAGTTTACGGCGTTTTGCCAAGAATCCCAAATCGGAATTAAAAAATCCCTTATCCAAAAACAAAGTGAGGAAGAATCTACAAAAGCCTCACAGGGTTATAAGCACAATAAGGTATGCCTCCCTAAAACACGACCGATTACGATTCTCGGGAAAACAAAGTGAGGAAGAATCTTCAAAAGCCTCGACGGGTTATAAGCACAATAAGGTATGCCTTCCTAAAACACGACCCATTGCGATTCTCGGGACAAACAAAGTGAGGAAAAATTTTCAAAAGCCTCGACGGGTTATAAGCACAATAAGGTATGCCTTCCTAAAACATGACCGATTGCGATTCTCGGGAAAAACAAAGTGAGGAAGAATCTACAAAAGCGTCACAGGGTTATAAGTACAAGGTATGCCTTACAAGTTCGAAAGACGTCTTTCATCTTTGTTCCTCGACAAGGCACGCCTTGCGCAATGGCACGTGTTTTATTCCTTACGTATAATTAGGTTTTTGTCACGTTGTCATTAACTTTGTTTTTATGTAATGAGCAGTTTTGCAATTAGCCCACCGAGTGACCTCTGCCATTTAGTTATTAATAACTTCGTCAACTTGTGTCCCTTACTCCTCGTACATACTTTCAATCAAAAGACTTCGCTTAGATTTCAACCTGAAACAAGCGTCGTCACTTCGTGTAAGGTTTCTACCATATCAAGGAAGTATAGAAATGGTAAAAAAACGCATTATTTATTTTAGAGTGATTTTTTTGTATATAACCAACTACCTCAGATTAGATTAGTCTTATTTTACGTTGGCCACCGCTATTGTGCTACCTTTGAGGACTAAGTTGAAATGCCTCAGATCAGTATGTCTTACAGCAGCGCTTAACACTGCATTATTAGGCAGTAATAGGTGTGGCAGCCGCTGAAAACAGAAGGCTTCTACCAACAGCCAAGTATGAAGTATTTTCCTCGAATCGAGGAATTTGTTGTACCATTATCATAAGCAACATGATGTATGAAGGAAATTTTATTATAGAAGGTCAGTATTTCTATAATAAAAGTTTCCTAAAACTTTTATAATGGATTTTGTTCGTTAGCGTAAAGTAAATCACTTGCCTTCGTGTTAGTCCACGGTTATGTTACGCAACATTGCCCTTTGACATGACTCTGACTTGACCCAAAGTCCTGCCAAACTAATGTTAAGGTACCTTGCAGGTATTTTTTTTTATTATGCCTTGTTTCACAGTTTTTGTACATGTCACTTTAATATAATTATTATTTTGTTACACAGGTTTTCTCTGGGGTCTTCTAGCGTTGTGTCGTTCGGCGATTGGATACCTAGCGACACAGCGAAGAGAGCCACTGGAAGGTAAGTATACAATATACAATAGTATAATCAATTGTCAATATATATGTAAATAGAATTAATGAATGAATGAATTAATTAATTTTTTTGTAAAGGAAATCAGACTTGCAAAATTGTGTTCGGACTTTCATTGTTAATGCGCTTTAAGTTGTTAATGATTATCTTGCAGAGATTAATATATGAATTAATAGTTGATTCCTTTTTATGAGGTCGCCAAGGAGGTACGGTTCAGTATTTAGTGTCAGGCACAAGGCCTCGTGCTTTATCTGCCAAATGCCTGACACTTCTCCAGGAGGTGATCTATAGACTGCGGAGAAGATCCATCACAGGGACACAGGTCGTCAGTGAGAATGTGGAACCTGCGCAAATAGGTTTTGTGATATCCGTGGCCACTGAGGACCTGTGTGGGCTGGAATGATGTTTCGGAGACTTTTCTTATTGCCCTAATATCTTCCAACTTGGGCAAAAGTCTCCTGGTGTGTTGCCCCTGCGCAGAATTCTCATATCTCGCTTGTCATTTATAGTTAGGATAGGTACGTTGCCACAGTCACTAATGGACATCTGTATTTATATAGATAGGAATTAAGTTGTACTAGTTAGGTACATCTGACGTCTAGCGCACTTTTAAAATCAGAACACAGTAGTAATTAAAAACATGCTGATATAACTCCTAAGCTAGTAACAATAATATTTATTGTAATGCCTACAAATTTTAAGTTAAGAAAACTTTTAATATCTTTGACTTATATATTGAAACCATCGCGTGATTTATCATGTGCAGAAAATAATGTTTTCGTATACGTAAAAATAATCTCAAAGGTTCAACTAATCATAAGCCGGACGTCCTCAAAGAAAAACGATCTCAAAAACAATATTTGCAGATTATTTACAGCATAACCGCAAAATTATAATGACAAATAGATAGGCCAACAAAAACTGTATTTGCAAGTCAGTGCGCAGGCGCCGGCCACCGCACGAGTTGCCACACCGGGCAAAATGTAGCAAAAACTGTCTTTGTCGCAAACCGCAGTAAGATCTATGACGCTTGGGTACTTTTGCGGTTCATTTCTTACTGCGAGTGAAAAACACACCTTATTGCGTAGATATATGGCAACGTATAAAAGAGTGTAAAATTTGCGATACATTTTTAATTTGCAGCAAAATTTTGGCAACTTTACCTTTATCGGTCAAAATATGAATTTAAACTATTTTCAATTCTAACCCAAGGAAGTAAGTAGTCGTCATAAATTATTGGAAAAGAACGATTTGGTCTTGACTGACTAATTATGACACGCTTCATTTAAAAATATTGTTTGTCATGGATTAAAAAAAGTCTTTGTATTTTGCGGTTTTGTCGGAAATATTTGTTTTAATAACCGATATTTTATTTTGTTTCCTGATGACAGTTTCTGCCGTGTTGGGCCTCCATGATAATTACAATTACTGATGTAGATTTAAGCAAAAAATATTACTCATGTTCAATATTTGTTCTTTTAAATTACCGACGCAACGTTTGTAGGTGGCCTGCCTTCTTTGATGTAACAAAACTATTTGAAATGCCCGTGCAATTTCATTTCAATTTATGGACGTAAACCATTGATTACATACCCCCTTTAAATATATACTCACTAGATCTAGCGTTACTTAAAAAAGCATTCAAAGAATAGTCACTAACTGTTACCCTCTAAATCGGTTATGTTTATAAAAGGCAACTTTATTGTCCAATCATAAGACGCCGTCTTTTAGACTCACGCAGTCACGCACACTAGCTAAAAGCTAAAAGACGCACACTAGCTTATATATATTTTTTGGACGTTTTTCGCTTTTCACTGACAGCGAGAGGTTATATCTATAGAGTATATAACCAAAGGGTACGCCTTAATGTACCTTTTAGTAAACTATTTGAAATTACTAGGTATACCTCATATATGCAGGTAAGTACAAAAATAATACGCATTTATTAATTTACATATAAACACGCAAAAATAACATCGTCGCGATTTTTCAAATTATAATATCAATATAGGATATATTAAAACATGGAATTTAAAATAATAATAGGTACATATCTAATCACTATAATTAGGTACCACAAATATTAAATGTATTGTTATTTACTTAGTACGGACCTACTTATAGTTCACTTTTTAAGACAAATTAAGTTGGTATAGTTAGTTCTTACCAGCGATTAATCCCTGGTGCTATTTAGTTGGAACTTAATTTAATTACCACCATTTATTTACCACCCACCACCTACCGCAATTTTTCATCATCATCAAGGGTTAACTGGTGGAAAATACCATTAGGCATTAAGTTCGCCCTTTGTAACATTGGTTTACAATCAAGTTTAAATAAATAAATAATGTTATAAAGGATGAATGAATGGAATGGAAAGGATGAATGGATAGATGTTCGTTACTCTATAACTTCAGAATGGCTAAACGGATCTAGACGAAATATGGTTCAGAGACAGGTTATTACAGACAGTCTGGATTCTTACAGACTACTTTTTATCCCGGAAAATGCAAAGTTATTGCGGGATAGATATTTTGTTTTCTTAACATTTTTTTTAGAAAGTTGAAGGGTCATAGGACGACTACTTTTAATCCAGGAAAAATGTATTCCCATGGGATAGATCTCAGTCCTTTTTGAAAAAATGTTATTTCGTTGAAATTGTTGAATATATGAAGTTTCAATTAGATGTAGACATGTCATATTACTTTTTTATAATTGCGTTTGAAAGCGCGGGTACGCGTAGTATTAATATAAAGCTATCGTTCGTTCGTTTGAAAATCACATTAAAACCACTGAAATGGTTTTAACAACACCGGTTGCTTTTAAAAGCTTTTAGTTTAGTGCAATAACTAGTGTGTTTCGTAATGAGCCTAAAGTATAATTAAAATACCGATAGCAAGTATAGTATTAATTGTTTTACTAACCTTGTCATAAAAATCTATCTATGTACCAGTTTAGATTGAAACGGCAGTTTACAGAATCGACAAATGTATCGATACATTTTGTCAAATTTCTTAGCACTGTTTACCTATACTAGAATAGTGTTATACCTACGAAGCGTTCCAACCAACGTTCCAACGTTTGATCCACCTTCCTTTTATAAAATAGGAGTTAACTAACTGGTATTGTTCGCCAGTTATTAAGCCGAAAAAAGATTGGAATTCTACCTAAGGTAGCTCAAAGATCTGAATTTTCAGCTATGACATAAAACTAATAAGTGTGCAACGAGTAGAGTTCGTCCGAAAAATCCTTATCAAAGCATCTGTGTTCACCCTAAGTACAATTTTAATCGTGTTTAATGGTAGATTTTGACATTTAAAATGAGTTCTATATGAATTGAATTTGAATCTAATCTGATGTTGATCACAGATGATGTGGGGCTTAGCCCTTAACCATCAGAAAGACTGTGCTCGCTTCCTACTTCCATATAACAAAAAAATGTATGCAGAAAGAAGCCATGAGTGATGAAATATGTGGTCGAATATGTCAGATATTGACCACGTAAAGTTGCACTAATGAATATTAAAGGATTTCGAAGACACAATATGAATATAATTAAAAGGAATACTATATTCAGTTATTATATTGTTTCCTCTGAAAATGGAGCTCGCTTTTCGTGTAGTATTTAATATGGTTTGTAATAAATTCGTTTCTCGTTCATGTTGCATATTCGGAAAACTCGCGAATAACTAGATTCTGCTCGCAGCTTTGCGCGTTTGTGACTTTGTACTTTCAAAACAAAAGCTAAAAGTTAGTTAATACCACGGCTAATACAGTTATTAATACGAGAGAGAGATGTTTTCTGCTATTGTATGTATTTCTTTGATACAAACAAGTATGACGACTTGTTTTCTATCAAAGTATGGTCTCAAACCACGCTTTTAACTTATAAACGAGAACTAAGAACGAACTATGAACTTATGAACAAAATTCATTGCATAAAGTAATTATTATTTTCTTAATAAATAATATTTTTTAATTTACAAATATAGTACTCAATCATATTTTGGCATTGGCATGGTGGCAAGTCTCAGGCTAC